>JAGFNQ010003549.1:98362-173452 GCA_024364735.1 Boesenbergia rotunda | reverse complement strand
TTTCTGATAGGCCACTAACTGGTCTAGAGTTGCATTTTCTGGAGGACGGCTAGGAAGTTGATCTTCAAGGACATAAGCAAGCTTCTCTGCCTTGAGGACTATCCTCAGGTTTCGAAGCCAGTCCATGAAGTTTGGCCCAGTCAGTTTATTGGTGTCCAAAATGGAACGCAAATTCAGAGAAGACATGATCGAGTGATTATCCTAGAAATACAAATTGAGCTTATGTGAGAAGAATGATTAAAGAATGTATCAACATACATAAATAAATCCTATTTATTTTTCGAATTGAATAACCCTTTTTATCAATTCGGGAGATCGTAGGAACATCTCCAAATAGGTTGATATCCAACCATAGATAAGAACAACCATGGCTGTGGCCATCAAGTTATTCTTAGCTATGAAGGTGGATAATTATACCGATTACATATCACATATATGTAACTATCACTTTATGCTATCAACTAATTGAATGTTTGCATAAATCATTGGGTTGTTAACTCATTAACAAGTATGCAACATTATACATAGCACCCAATTGCACCTCTCTTTACATCGACCATGGCTGTGGCACAACAAATCGATGCTCCAAGCTTAAGGCTGACCCATTAATCAAGAAATAGTTTTAATATGGTTGGAGCTCATTCAACCGTTTAGTCAGGCTTGGATGTGTCCAACAACCAAAACTAAGGATTGACCTCTGACTCCAACTATATTATTCATAAACTAATTCCATGGTTTGAACATGTTGAGGTTCAAGCCGGGCATGGATATGTCCATCAACCCAAACGAGAAACAAAACTCCGATTCTAACCATATTAATGGAAGGTGTTGGCCTTAATATTTTATAAGGGGTTTTGTGTCTCATCCTTTCATTTTCTAAGCACATTCATGACATATAATTATGTCATGACTAACGATTTCCTTAATAAAGTATGTATGTGACTTAATTTATCAAGTCTCATAAATTGAATTAGGAACCGGATTTCCTAATTCTAATTTCATACTTTATTCAAGGAATTGTTTTGGGAAACAATTTCCTAAATTGTCATAATCAATTTCGGAAATAATATGTTTAAGACTTTGATTTCTCTAAATCAAATCTTGTTAAATTAAGAGACAAATCCCTTAATTCAACCACATATTATTTTCATGAAAATCTCATTTAAGAAAACACTATAAGAAATCATTTTCCTAATTAATTTTGGAGACAACAATATGTAACAGCATCACCTCTTAATTCATATTTTATTGATGGATTTAATTAATTACAATAAATTGTTTTCTAAGGGTGGCTCCCCGAGGCTCAGATACCCAAAGAAAAGTAATTTGTCGTAAATCCAATTTGGTCCGCTTCGGAAGCGTAACCAAATTAAACATGACAATTTCATTTAAAATTGGGAAATTAAATTACAACAACTAACTTTAAATTGGACGGCTCCCCGAGGCTCAATCCAAAATAAAGAATTTTGTTGTCAATTTAAAAATCAATTCAAATTTAATTGTCAATTAATTGTCCATAAATTTGTCTAGACTTTCCTGAAAGAAAGTGCCCAAAATTGCGAGATTTCATAATATGTTTTCAGAATAATTGTAAGTTTCTGGTACAAAGAAAACTTACATATTTCCAAAATTGGAAAATTTCTAAAATAGAAAAATTTCCAAAATTGGAATGTTTCCAAAGATGGGAAGTTTTCACAATTATTATAAAATTTCAGAAACAAGAAAATTTCAAAAGTTTGCAAAATTTCATGAGAATTTCCAAACTTTGAAATTCCTAAGTCTAAAATTTATTATAATTGAAAAGTTTCCATAATTGAAAAATTTTTCAAAATTGAGATCATGACAAAGTTTTCCACAAAACAATTATATGATTATGTCGAACACTAACCGGCTCTGATACCACTGCTGGGACCGGGTGCATGTTGACAAGGATACGGGTTCGTATAATTTTAAAATTTTACATGCAGCGGAAGAATTTGCATAAAATAATTTCTCAAATTATTTTAACCACGTATCTAGCATGCAACCTTATGATGTGTGGACATGATCATAAATTAAAACATTGCAAAAAAGTAAACTAATTTACTTAGTACCTCGCGTAACTCGAAGAAAGGGACGAGATCCAACCGTAGTGTCCCTTGGAAGCTCCGCCTCTATTCGCGTCCACGCCGAGTTCTCTTCGGGATAACTTCGCAAAGCCACGAGTTTTGTGCCGACGAGAACTACTAGATTCTCTAAAGGCACAACTAGATGATCAAGAGAGAAGAAAGGAAACTAACCACCAAGAAATGGAATCTAAATTCCGGGAGGGAAGGAGTTGTGGTCCGCTTCTTCTTCTTCTTGGTTGGCTTCTCCTTGGTGATGATGACCCACGACAACCTCAAGGGAGGGTGGTGCGCCAGCCCTAGGGTGGATGTGCGCTGACCCTAGCAAGTAGAGGAGGGCGCCGGCCCTAGGAGGAAAGGAGAAGGAGAGGGGGAGATTAAGAGAGAGAGGGAGAGAATTAATCTCTTGATAACTCAATTGATTGAATTGAAGGCTTGCCTTTGGTTCCTTTATATAGTAGCCTCTCCCTTGCCAAGTCTCCCTCTTAACGAAATTTTCATAAGAAATTTATCCTATAAATTTTCTTATGAATTATTCCGTTTAAGCCAAGTTTTATTATAACTAACTTTATAATAAAACAAATACATCTCTCCTTTTATTATGGAATAAATTTTACAAGAAATTTATAAATTTTCTTATTATGGAAAAATCAATTCATAATTGATTTTATAAAATTAAATTAAACCATTCCATGGATCATTTTAATTTCCATAAAATGAATAAATTTCTATAAACTTCTTTATATAAATTTCTTTATACAAATTTATTTATCCATAATTTATAAAACAAATCGCGCTAGATTTATTTTATTAATTAAATCAAATTAATTGGTTTCTCCCACTTGTTGTGGCCGGCCAAACCAAAGAGGGTTGGCACCCTCTTTGGCCGGCCAAAACCGAGCCGATCCCATCGCGAATTAAACTCATTTAATTCGCCCAATAAGCCTTCAAAAGACTTAGCCATTTTAAGCTTCCGTTGCGCCTCTGATTAACTCAGATTCGACTTATTTCTCTTGATCGGAAAATCCAATTTTCAACTTGTTTTAAATCCTTCGGATTACTCGTAGTGCGTGTGACTAAATAGGCTTTCGATTTATGTTGGTCGTCTATAATCAACCAATTATAGAACGATCATGAGTGGCACCTAGTAGTACATCATGACCCCCAATTAAACGAAAGATCAACGGTTGACCTCAGAAGTAATTCTGAAACCCTTCAGCAGCTGTAATGAATCGTGCCCCATTCCCTTCACCATCTTATACCCACTTGGTTCAGGACATGGTCTATATGTGTCAGTCCCCACTAGTCTGACTACGTCACACCTAGCCCAAGTAGTGTCTTTCTCATCCTTTGGATTTCTAATTACTCTCATGTATTTAAGAGACTCATACTCTAAACATGATATGCTCTGGCCAGAGGCTTTGAGTAACAATCCGACGATAGGCCTGGCTATACATCTCCTCGCAAGGAGTGGTGAATGCTTTGTAGGCTATTCAAACATCTTCGGGCACTTCGGCTTATACCCAATCATCCTGGGTCCACACCTCCTTGTAGATGCTTGCTTAAGATGTTAAAGTATAAGTCTCCATGACCAAGATGACTTGAACACCGCAAGTCAAAGGAACATCGCACTTAAGCTGCAGTAAGAACCTCATTGACATATCTATATGTAGATTACCATATGATGTTTTACGGCTAGTCACTCCAATGAACTAGTTCCCTTAACTAGCATCCATGTTTATCTCCGGACATCCCAATGTCACCAGCCAGTGAGAATCAGCTGATTAGAGAATAACCCATGCTAGTCTCAACCGAATTGATAGTGTTCATTTTTATCAGTTCATCGACTAGGGATATTTTCAATACTTCACAATTGCACATTTAGAGATAATCACTAGTTGTGATCCCATCACAAATTCTCTTATGCTGTGAATTGTATTGCGAGCATTCAGTAGAAGAGTTTAAGATCTCAATCAAATACACAAACATGTATACTCAAATAATGAATTATCATTTATTAAAATAAATGTTTACAATCATAAGGCGATTGCCTTAGGACACTTCTCTCATATCACTAACAGCCACTGGGTGGAGCTCAGGGAAGCTTGCTGTGTTCTTATCCTTGCTAAGTGTTTGAGTAAGATCCTTCTTGTTGTTTCTTTGTGCTTAAACTTTATCTATGATTGAAACACTATGGAGAGGTTTCTCCACCGAGAAGGAGGTTGCTTCCTATCCGGTGATAACCGGGGCTTGATCTACCGACGATCAAGGGATTGCCCACCTTAAGTGCACGCCAAGGAGTAGGGGCAAGTTATCCCTGAACCTTGTAAACCCTCCTTGTTAGCGATCTTGCTAATTGTGGTTGTTTGTTTTCGATTTCTATTTTGGTTTTCTGCACTGCTCTATTGCTTTATTTCTTCCGCTGTGCTACTGATAAGATTTAGTGCAGAAATCTTGATAAGTGCCAAAGAGAAATGAGATTGGCTATATTCACCCCCCCCTCTCTAGCCATCCGTTTCCAACAAGTGGTATCAGAGCTTGGGGCTCTGTTTATGGCTTAACATCCAAGAGTTATCAACAAGATGGCTTTGAGAGAAGGCTTCTCTACCACCCGACCTCCATTCTTTGACTGCGCCGACTTTCAATATTGGAGATCAAAGATGGAATACTATTTGAAGATGGATATCCACACTTGGTTCGCGGTGAAGGAGGGATTCATCCCTCCTAAGGATGACGAAGGCAAAGAACTCGAGTCTTCACGGTGGACTGCCGAACAAACGCGAAAGAGTGAAGACGACGTAAAGGCGGTTGTTACTCTACAATGTGGCATGAACAAAGATCAACTCATCAAAGTTGGTCTGTTCACAAGTGCCAAGGACTTGTGGAACAAACTCATCGAGCTTCACGAGGGCACCCGGGACTCAAGAATTGCCAAGAGGGATTTATTCCTCAATCAACTCCAAAACCCCTCCATGAAGGAGAATGAGTCGGTAAGTGAGCTCCATAGCCGGTTTAAGGAAGTCCTTAATGGGCTTCATTCAATTGATGAAAAGGTCGAGAATCGCGACCTTGTGAGGTATGTCTTGAAAACATTTCAAAGGAATGCTTTGTGGTCATCCATGGTGGATGCCTACAAAGTATCCAAGGATTTATCTATTGTAAAGTTAGATGATTTGTTTTGTGAGATGGAATTGCATGAAATGGCTAACAAAGGCCCCAAGGAGAAGGGGATTGCCTTAGTTACAGGGGACCGAACCAACAAGAAGAAGAAGGAGAAGAAGAAGGAGAAGGAAGTCTCTTCATCTTCATCCTCTTCCGAATCCGAGTCCTATTCCGAAGAAGATGGCAGTGACTCATCTTCATCCGAAATGGCGAACTTTGTGCGAAGGATGATGCGAAGGGATCGACGATTCAAGAGTAGAGGTAACTCTAGTGAATCCAAACTTGATAAGACTAATGTCTCTTGCTTTGAGTGTGGTAGGAAAGGGCATTTCAAGAGTGAATGTCCAAAATTAAAGAAGAAGGAGGAGAAATCCAAAAGGAAAGAAGAAAAATCCAAGAAGAAGAAGAAGGCTTTGAAGGCCACTTGGGATGAGTCATCCTCAAGCTCATCCGATGAAGAGAAGGAGGAGAAGAGCACAAGGCAAGTGGCACTCATGGCTCTTGGTGAGGAGAGCAGTGATGAATCTCCTGTTAGTGATATGAGAGAAGTGTCCTAAGGCAATCGCCTTATGATTGTAAAACATTTATATTAATAAATGATAATTCACTATTTGAGTATACATGCTTGTGTATTTGATTGAGATCTTAAACTCATCTACTGAATGCCCGCAATATAACTCACAGCATAAGAGAATTTGTGATGAGATCACAACTAGTGATTATCTCTAAATGCGCAAATGTGAAGTATTGAAAATATCCCTAGTCGATGAATTGATAAAAACGGACACTATCAATTCTGTTGAGACTAGCATGGGTTATTCTCTATTCAGCCGATTCTCACTGGCTGGTGACATTGGGATGTCCGGAGATAAACATGGATGCTAGTTAAGGGAACTAGTTCATTGGAGTGACTAGCTGTAAGACTTCATATGGGAATCTACATGTAGATATGTCAATGAAGATCTTACTGCGGCTTAAGTGCGATGTTCCTTTGACTTGCGGTGTTCAAGTCATCTTGGTCTTGGAGACTTATACTTTGACATCTTAAGCAAGCATCTCCAAGGAGGTGTGGACCCAGGATGATCGGGTGTAAGTCGAAGTGCCCGAAGATGTTTGAACAGCCTACAAAGGATTCACCACTCCTTGCGAGGAGATGTATACCCAGGCCTATCGTCGGATTGTTACTTAAAGCCTCTGGCCAGAGCATATCATGTTTAGAGTGAGAGTCTCTAAAATACATGAGAGTAATTAGAAATCCAAAGGACGAGTAAGACATTACTTGGGCTAGGTGTGACGTAGTCAGCCTAGTGGGGACTGACACCATTGACCGTGTCCTGAACCAAGTGGGTATAAGGTGGTGAAGGGAATGGGGCACGATTCATTAGAGCTGCTGAAGGGTTTCAGAAAAATTTCTTCTGAGGTCAAACCGTTGATCTTTCGATTAATTGGGGATCATGATGTACTACTAGGTGCCACTCATGATCGTTCTATAATTTGTTGATTATAGACGGCCAACATAAATCGAAAGCCTATTTAGTCACACGCACTACGAGTAATCCGAGGGATTTAAAACGAGTTGAAAATTGGATTTTCCGATCAAGAGAAATAAGTCGAATCTGAGTTAGTCAGAGGCGCAATGGAAGCTAAAAATGGCTAAGTCTTTTGAAGGCTTTTTGGGCGAATTAAATGAGTTTAATTCGCGATCGGTTCGGGTCGGTTTTGGCCGGCCAAAGAGGGTATTAACCCTCCTTGTGGTGGCCGGCCATTAAAGGGAATTAAATCAATTTATTTGGTTTAATTAATAAGATAAATCAAGCCGATTTATTTTATAAATTATGGATAAATAAATTTGTATAAAGAAATTTATATAAATAAATTTATAGAAATTTATTCTTTTATGGAAGATTAAAATAATCCATGAATTGGATTTATTTTATTTTATAAAATCAATTATGAATTGATTTTTCCATAATAAGAAAGTTTATAAATTTCTTATAAAATTTATTCCATAATTTAAAGAGAAGAAGAATTAGTTTTTATTATAAATTAGTTTATAATAAAGACTTGGTTTAAACGGAATTAATTCATAAGAATTTATAATAAATTTCTTATGTAAATAATTAGTTTTATTATAAAGTTAGTTATAATAAAATTCATAAGAAATTTATAGATGAATTTCTTATGATAACTAATTTGTTTTATTATAAATGGTTATAATAAGACTAGGCTTAAACGGAATAAGCAATAAGAAAATTTATAAGATAAATTTCTTATAACTAATTCCGTTAATTCCGTTAATTCGGTTTAGAGGGAGACTTAGCAAAGGAGTTGCTACTATATAATGGAACCAAAGGCTAGCCCTTAATTCCAATTCAAGTAATTGAATCATAGAGCTCTCCCTCTCTCTCTTAATCTCTTGTCTTCTCCTCTCCCTCTCCCTCTCTTGCCTAGGGCCGGCGCCCACCCTAGAGGATTAGGGCCGGCGCACAAAGGACTTTTTGGAGGAGGCCGTGAGCTTCAAGAAGAAGAAGGAGAACCCGAACACGAAGAAGAAGAAGCGGATAGCGACTCCTCTCGGAATTCGATTCCGTTTTCTTCTTGGTTAGTTTCCTATCTTTCCTCTCTTGATCTTTCAAGTTGTGCCTATAGAGAATCTAGTAGTTCTCGTCGGCACAAAACTCATGACTTTGCGAAGTCATCCCGAAGAGAACTCGGCGTGGACGCGAATAGAGGCGAAGCTTCCAAGGGACGCTACGGTTGGATCTCGTCCCTTTCTTCGAGTTACGCAGGTAAAAGTAAATTAGTTTACTTTTCGCAAATTTTATTTTATGATTATGTCGATACACTATAAGGTTGCATGCTAGATACGAAGTTGAAATAATTTAGGAAATTATTTTATGCAAACTCTTCCACTGCACGTAAAAATTTTAAATTTTACGAACTCGTATCCTTGTCGACATGCACCCGGTCCCAACAGTGGTATCAGAGCCGGTTAGTGTTCGACTTAATCAAATAATTGTTTTGTGAAAAACTTTGTCATGATCTCAATTTCGGGAAAAAAATTTTCAATTATGGAAACTTTCAAATTATAATAAATTTTAGATTTAGGAATTTCAAAGTTTGGAAATCCTCATGAAATTTCGCAAACGTTTGAAATTTTCTATTTTCTGAAAGTTTATAATAATTTCGAAACTTCCCATCTTTGGAAAGTTTCCAATTTTGGAAATTTTTCTATTTTAGAAATTTTCCAATTTTGGAAATATGTAAGTTTCCTTTGTACCAGAAACTTACAATTATTCTGAAAATCAATTTTCGAAATCTCGCAATTTTGGGCACTTTCTTTTAAGAAAGTCTAGACAAATTCATGGACAGTTAATTGACAATTAAATTTTAATTGGTTTTTAAATTGACAACAAAATTATTTATTTTGGATTGAGCCTCGGGGAGCCGTCCAATTTAATGTTAGTTGTTGTAATTTAATTTCCCAATTTTAATTGAAATTGTCATGTTTGATTGGATTGAGCCTCGGGGAGCCGTCCAATTGGATTTACAACACATTACTTTTCTTTGGGTATCTGAGCCTCGGGGAGCCACCCTTAGAAAATAATTTGTTGTAATTAATTAAATCCATGAATAAAATATGTTTAAGAGGTGATGCTCTTACATATTGTTGTCTCCAAAATTAATTAGGAAAATGGTTTCCTATAGAGTTTCTTAAATGAGATTTTCATGAAAATAATATGTAGTTGAATTAAGGGATTTGTCTCTTAATTTAATAAGATTTGATTTAGAGAAATCAAAGTCTTGAACATATTATTTCCGAAATTAATTATGACAATTTAGGAAATTGTTTCCCAAAACAATTCCTTTAATAAAGTATGAAATTGAATTAGGAAATCCGGTTCCTAATTTAATTCATGAGACTTGATAAATTAAGTCACATACATACTTTATTAAGGAAATCGTTAGTCATGACATAATTTTATGTCATGAATGTGCTTAAAAGAATGAGACCCAAAACCCCTTACAAAATATTAAGGCCAACACCTTCCATTAATATGGTTAGAATCGGAGTTTTGTTTCTCGCTTGGGTTGATGGACACATCCATGCCCGACTTGAACCTCAACATGTTCAAACCATGGAATTAGTTTATGAATAATATAGTTCGAGTCAGAGGTCAATCATTAGTTTTGGTTGTTGGACACATCCAAGCCTGACTAAGCGGTTGAATGAGCTCCAACCATGTTAAAACTATTTCTTGATTAATGGGTCAGCCTTAAGCTTGGAGCATCGATTTGTTGTGCCACAGCCAAGGTCGATGTAAAGAGAGGTGCAGTTGGGTGCTATGTATAATGATACATACTTGTTAATGAGTTAACAACCCAATGTTTTATGCAAACATTCAATTAGTTGATAGCATAATGTGATAGTTACATATATGTGATGTGTAATCGGTATAATTACCTACCTTCATAGCTAAGAAGAACTTGATGGCCACAGCCATGGTTGTTCTTATCTATGGTTGGATATCAACCTATTTGGAGATGTTCCTACGATCTCCCGAATTGATAATAAGGGTGAATCAATTCGAAAAAAAATAGGATTTAATTTATGTATGTTGATACATTCTTTAATAAATCTTCTCACATAATCTCAATTTGTATTTCTAGGTTAATCACTCGATCATGTCTTCTCTGAATTTGCCTTCCATCTTGGACACCAACAAATTAACTGGGCCTAACTTCATAGACTGGCTTCGAAACCTGAGGATAGTCCTTAAGGCAGAAAAGCCTGCTTGTGTCCTTGAAGATCAACTTCCCAAACGTCCTTCTGAAAATGCAACTCCAGACCAGTTTCCTGAGTTGCTCAACCTGCTGAAGACTATAGAGCCTTCTGTAAAGCAGGATCAGAAGACGATACTGTTAGTTGGTTCCTCAAAGAAAGGTTCTAAGAGGAAGGCCAAAGAACAGAATAAGGGAAAGAAGAAAAAGGCTAAAAAGACTGAAAAGAAACCAAAAGGCACTTGCCATCATTGTGGCAAGGAGGGTCACTGGCGAAGAAACTGCAAGATTTATCTTGAGTCCTTGAAAGAGAAGGCATCCGATGCCCCATCCTCTTCAAGTATCTTCGTTATTGAATGTCACTCTATTTCCTCAAACACATGGGTACTTGATACTGGGTGTAGCTCACATATATGTAATGACATACAAGGGCTAAGGAATAGAAGAAGACTCGTCAAGGAGAAGCGAATTTGCGAGTTGGAAATGGAGCAAAGATTGCTGCTGTTGCCATCGGAACATATTTGCTAAAGCTCCCACTGGACGTGTCTTAGAATTGGATAATTGCTATTTCGTTCCTTCGTTGATAAAGAACATTGTATCTATTTCATGTTTGAATGAAAAGGGTTATCATTTAACTTTTAGTAACAATTGTTGTTACATAACTTTAAATGGCGTTCTTTATGGGAATGGAACTTTGTGCAATGGCATCTACACGTTAGATTTATCCAGTGACGTTTTCAATATCGAAGTTAGCAACAAACGTGCTCGAATAGATAATCGAATAGACTCCTACACTTGGCATTGTCGTCTTGGCCATGTAAGTAAGAAACGCATGACCGAATTACACCGATGTGGAATTTTGGAATCATTTGAACCCGGTTCATTTGATACATGCGAATCATGCTTAAAAGGCAAGATGACCAAATTACCCTTTACCGGAAAAGGTAATCCAGTGGGAGAATTGCTTGGTCTAATACATACTGATGTATGTGGACCAATGTCAACTCTGCACAAGGAGGCTATAGCTACTTCATCACCTTTATCGATGATCACTCACGATTCGGGTACGTGTTCTTGATGAAACACAAATCTGAAGCCTTTGAGAAATTCAAAGAGTTCAGAAATGAAGTAGAGAAACAGCTTGGCAAAAGTATTAAAATACTTCGATCCGATCGGGGTGGTGAATACTTAAGTCAAGAGTTTCAAGATTATCTAAGGGACAATGGGATATTATCCCAATGGACTCCGCCATATACACCACAGCATAATGGTGTATCTGAGAGGCGCAACCGAACCTTGATGGACATGGTTAGGTCGATGATGAATCATGCAACTCTTCCAAAATCCTTTTGGGGTTATGCACTTAAGACAGCTGTTTATTTATTAAACAGAGTCCCGACCAAGGTAGTCTCTACTACTCCATATGAGATTTGGAATAGTAAGAAACCTCACTTAACTCACCTTAAGATATGGGGTTGTCCTGCTTATGTAAGCGGGTTGTATCAGACAAATTGGATGCTAAGTCTGATAAATGTCTATTTATTGGATACCCTAAGGAAACGAAGGGTTACCAATTCTATCATCCCTTGGAACAAAAGGTGTTTGTTTCAAGGCATGCTGTATTTCTAGAAAAAGAATTTCTTTTACAAGAAAACAGTGGGAGTGGCATTGAACTTGATGAAGTTCAAGAAACTCCAATAGACATTACAGAGACACCGAGTCTAGGCCCACAACCGATAATTCATAATGATGAGCTATCAGTTGAACCTAAAACTACACCACCTCTTCGTAGGTCTGATAGGACACGCAACATTCCAGAGAGATACGGATTTCTCGTAAGTGAATCGAACGACGTGTTGCTCATTGGCGATGACGAACCTATCAGTTATGAAGATGTTCTGAAAAGTTCAGAAAGGGACAAATGGCTTGAAGCCATGAAGTCGGAAATGGATTCCATGTACGAAAATCAAGTATGGGACTTGGTTAACCCACCTGAAGGGATTAAACCCATAGGGTGCAAGTGGGTTTTCAAGAAGAAAACCGACATGGAAGGTAATGTTGTTACCTTTAAGGCTAGATTAGTGGCAAAAGGATATCGTCAAAAACAAGGAATTGATTATGACGAAACCTATTCGCCAGTAGCTATGCTTAAATCCATTCGGATGCTCCTAGCCATAGCAGCTCATTATGATTATGAGATTGGCAAATGGATGTGAAAACAGCTTTCCTTAACGGAAACCTGCTTGAGGACGTATACATGATACAGCCTGAAGGTTTCACATCGGTTGATAAAACCAAGGTATGCAAGCTTCGACGATCCATATATGGACTGAAGCAAGCATCTAGGAGCTGGAACATCCGTTTTGATGAGACAATCAAAAAGTTTGATTTCTCACAAAATCCTGACGAACCCTGTGTGTACAAGAAGGTTAGTGGGAGTGCAGTCGTATTCCTAGTATTATATGTCGACGACATCTTACTTATAGGAAACGATATTTCAGTCTTACAGACAGTTAAAATTTGGTTATCCAAAACTTTCTCCATGAAAGACCTGGGAGAAGCAACCTATATCCTTGGGATTAGAATCTATAGAGATAGATCAAAACGGTTGCTCGGTCTTTCGCAGTCTACATATATAGACCGAGTGCTAAAAAGGTTTAGCATGTCGGAATCCAAGAAAGGTTACCTTCCCATTAGGCATGGGATCAACCTTTCAAAGTCTATGTGTCCGCGCACAGAAGACGAGAGGATTTGCATGAATAAGATTCCCTATGCATCCGCGATAGGATCTATCATGTATGCTATGTTATGTACTAGGCCTGATGTATCGTATGCTTTGAGCGTCACAAGCAGATACCAGTCGGATCCAGGAATGGATCACTGGGCGGCTGTTAAGACAATCCTTAAGTACTTAAGAAGAACTAAGGATGTGTTCCTAATATATGGAGAAGGAGATTTGGTAATACGTGGGTATACAGATGCCAGTTTCCAGACAGATAAGGATGACTCCAAATCGCAGTCTGGATACGTATTTACTTTGAATGGAGGCGCAGTAAGTTGGAAAAGTTCCAAACAAGACACCGTAGCGGATTCCACCACGGAAGCGGAATATATCGCAGCTTCGGAAGCAGCAAAGGAAGCAGTCTGGATCAAGAAGTTGTCTCCGAACTTGGCGTGGTTCCAACCATTGATGATGCAGTGCCGGTTTACTGCGACAACAATGGAGCTATTGCACAAGCAAAGGAACCAAGGTCTCATCAGCGATCCAAACACGTGCTTCGCCGCTATCATCTGATCAGAGAGATTATAAGTAGGAATGACATACAAATTGAGAGAGTTCCCACTGAAAGGAATATAGCGGATCCTTTAACTAAGGCCTTGCCTCAAAGCAAGTTTGAGGGTCATGTTAGAGCCTGTGGTATTGGATACCGTAGCGATTGGCATTAGGCCAAGTGGGAGTTTGTTAGTGATATGAGAGAAGTGTCCTAAGGCAATCGCCTTATGATTGTAAAACATTTATATTAATAAATGATAATTCACTATTTGAGTATACATGCTTGTGTATTTGATTGGGATCTTAAACTCATCTACTGAATGTCCGCAATACAACTCACAGCATAAGAGAATTTGTGATGAGATCACAACTAGTGATTATCTCTAAATGCGCAAATGTGAAGTATTGAAAATATCCCTAGTCGATGAATTGATAAAAACGGACACTATCAATTCTGTTGAGACTAGCATGGGTTATTCTCTAATCAGCTGATTCTCACTGGCTGGTGACATTGGGATGTCCGGAGATAAACATGGATGCTAGTTAAGGGAACTAGTTCATTGGAGTGACTAGCTGTAAGACTTCATATGGGAATCTACATGTAGATATGTCAATGAAGATCTTACTGCGGCTTAAGTGCGATGTTCCTTTGACTTGCGGTGTTCAAGTCATCTTGGTCATGGAGACTTATACTTTGACATCTTAAGCAAGCATCTCCAAGGAGGTGTGGACCCAGGATGATCGGGTATAAGCCGAAGTGCCCGAAGATGTTTGAACAGCCTACAAAGGATTCACCACTCCTTGCGAGGAGATGTATACCCAGGCCTATCGTCGGATTGTTACTCAAAGCCTCTGGCCAGAGCATATCATGTTTAGAGTGAGAGTCTCTAAAATACATGAGAGTAATTAGAAATCCAAAGGACGAGTAAGACATTACTTGGGCTAGGTGTGACGTAGTCAGCCTAGTGGGGACTGACACCATTGACCGTGTCCTGAACCAAGTGGGTATAAGGTGGTGAAGGGAATGGGGCACGATTCATTAGAGCTGCTGAAGGGTTTCAGAATAATTTCTTCTGAGGTCAAACCGTTGATCTTTCGATTAATTGGGGATCATGATGTACTACTAGGTGCCACTCATGATCGTTCTATAATTGTTGATTATAGACGGCCAACATAAATCGAAAGCCTATTTAGTCACACGCACTACGAGTAATCCGAGGGATTTAAAACGAGTTGAAAATTGGATTTTCCGATCAAGAGAAATAAGTCGAATCTGAGTTAGTCAGAGGCGCAATGGAAGCTAAAAATGGCTAAGTCTTTTGAAGGCTTTTTGGGCGAATTAAATGAGTTTAATTCGCGACGGTTCGGGTCGGTTTTGGCCGGCCAAAGAGGGTGTTAACCCTCCTTTGGTGGCCGGCCATTAAAGGGAATAAACCAATTTAATTGGTTTAATTAATAAGATAAATCAAGCCGATTTATTTTATAAATTATGGATAAATAAATTTGTATAAAGAAATTTATATAAATAAATTTATAGAAATTTATTCTTTTATGGAAGATTAAAATAATCCATGAATTGGTTTATTTTAATTTTATAAAATCAATTATGAATTGATTTTTCCATAATAAGAAAGTTTATAAATTTCTTATAAAATTTATTCCATAATTTAAAGAGAAGAAGAATTAGTTTTTATTATAAATTAGTTTATAATAAAGACTTGGTTTAAACGGAATTAATTCATAAGAATTTATAGATAAATTTCTTATGATAAATAATTAGTTTTATTATAAAGTTAGTTATAATAAAATTCATAAGAAATTTATAGGATAAATTTCTTATGATAACTAATTTGTTTTATTATAAATTGTTATAATAAGACTAGGCTTAAACGGAATAAGCAATAAGAAAATTTATAAGATAAATTTCTTATAACTAATTCCGTTAATTCGGTTTAGAGGGAGACTTAGCAAAGGAGTTGCTACTATATAAGGAACCAAAGGCTAGCCCTTAATTCCAATTCAAGTAATTGAATCATAGAGCTCTCCCTCTCTCTCTTAATCTCTTCTCTTCTCCTCTCCCTCTCCCTCTCTTGCCTAGGGCCGGCGCCCACCCTAGAGGATTAGGGCTGGCGCACAAAGGACTTCTTGGAGGAGGCCGTGAGCTTCAAGAAGAAGAAGGAGAACCCGAACACGAAGAAGAAGAAGCGGATAGCGACTCCTCTCGGAATTCGATTCCGTTTTCTTCTTGGTTAGTTTCCTATCTTTCCTCTCTTGATCTTTCAAGTTGTGCCTATAGAGAATCTAGTAGTTCTCGTTGGCACAAAACTCATGACTTTGCGAAGTCATCCTGAAGAGAACTCGGCGTGGACGCGAATAGAGGCGAAGCTTCCAAGGGACGCTACGGTTGGATCTCGTCCCTTTTCTTCGAGTTACGAAAGGTACAAAGTAAATTAGTTTACTTTTCCGCAAAGTTTTATTTTATGATTATGTCGATACACTATAAGGTTGCATGCTAGATACGAAGTTAAAATAATTTAGGAAATTATTTTATGCAAACTCTTCCGCTGCACGTAAAAATTTTAAATTTTACGAACTCGTATCCTTGTCGACATGCACCCGGTCCCAACATATCCAAGCTCCTCAAACGCGGCTTCATCATCTTCGGATGATGAAGAGGTAACTTCTCCTGAGCTTGAAAAGTGTTATAGAGCAATTGCATGTTTAACTAGTATGCTTAAGAAGTCCAAAAATAAGGTTAAAGCATTGCAATTAGAAATTGATCAATTAAAAGCTTCTAGGGATGATAACATTGATGATTTACATGTTGAACTACTAGAAGATGAAATTAATTGAAACTTGAAATTGAAAATTTGAAGTCCTCTAAGGTTGAGGAAGTCAATGATTTGCATGATGAATTGCTAGTAGAGGAAAACCAATCATTGAAGAGTGAAGTTGAGAAGCTCAAGAATATTCTTGGGAAATTCTCAACTAGCTCTAAGACCCTAGATATGATCCTAAATGCCCAAAGGGCGGTTTACAATAGGGCCGGTATTGGTTACCGTCCTAAGGAATCGTCATTTGTGTCTCTCATGTCTAGGACTGATATGAGATAATCTAGGACACCCAAAATCCAAAAGAAAATGGTCAAGGCATGGGTGCCTAAGTCATGTTTAGTTGATGCTTTAGGTCCCAAGGTTTGGGTACCTAAAACTTCTATTTTTCGAATTGTGTAGGTTATGATTGAGGGGGAGTATCTATCAACTTGGTTCGTTGATAGTGGATGCTCCAAACACATGACCGGGGATAGATCATTGTTTACCACACTTCACAAGAAAAGTAGAGGTAATGTATCATTTGGTAACAATGGTAGTCTTAAGGTCATAGGGATAGGAGACATTCAAATATCCGAATGTCTTAGAATTTCAAATGTCCTTCTAGTCAAGGGGATGAAATTTAATCTCCTAAGTGTGAGTCAATTGTGTGACACGGGTTACACAATTGACTTCCAACCAAGTCAATATCTAGTTAGACAAAATGACACCTTGGACACGGTACTAGTAGGAGCAAGAGTAGACAATATTTACCAAATTTCATTTAAAAGTGCTACTAATGCTTTTTCTAAGTGTCTCATGTCAAAAGAAGAAGAGTCCACCCTTTGGCACATGAGGCTAGCACATGTGAACATGAAGAACATCCGGAAGTTGGCCAACAAGGGACTAGTCCGTGGCTTACCAAGCATCAAGTACGAGAAAGACAAACTTTGTGATGCATGTCAAATGGGTAAGCAAACAAAATCTGCACATAAAGGTAAAAGCGCTGTAAGTACTTCCAATGCATTAGATTTACTTCATATGGATCTATTTGATTGTAGTACTATCATATCATTGAATGGAAGTAGATATTGCTTTGTGATCATTGATAATTTCACTAGATATACATGGACTTACTTTTTAAAATATAAGGACCAAACCTTAGATATTTTCATTTCTTTTTGTAGAAGAGTTGAAAATGAAAAATCATCAACCATTAAGACAATTAGAAGTGATCATGGAGGTGAATTTCAAAACCAAAGGTTTTTAGAATTTTGTCAAGATAGAGGTTATAAGCATGAGTTCTCTACTCCTAGAACACCACAACAAAATGGTGTTGTAGAGAGGAAGAACCGTGTTCTTCAAGAAGCTGCACGAAGCATGCTCAATGAGTACTCACTCCCGAGTTACTTGTGGGCTGAAGCTGTAAATACAGCTTGCTATGTGCAAAACAGAGTCCTCATCCATAGGTTCTTAGGAAAGACTCCCCATGAACTTTGGTTTGGAAAATCACCTACGGTTAAACACCTTAGGGTGTTTGGTTGTAAGGTGTTCATTCTAAACACCAAGGACCACCTTGGAAAGTTCACGGCAAAGGCTGATGAAGGGATACTAGTCGGGTATTCCCTCGTTAACAAAGCCTATCGAGTCTACAACAAGAAAACTAGATTAGTTGAAGAGTCTTCTGATGTGGTTTTTGAAGAAATTCCAAAATCAATTGACCAATCAGAAAATGTAGAAGGAGTTCAACTCGAACATAGGAGACTAAGTTTGAATGAAACTCCGAGTGTTGTTGATGGTGATGAGTCTGATGACGGTGAACCTAGACAACCCATTGATCAGCCGGATCCTGAGGCTGAACTTGTGTCTAGTGGACCCGTACAAGAAGCACCACCAACACCAAGGCAAACTAGATTAGCCTCTAGTCATCCCCAAGACCAAATTGTTGGAGACATCCATCAGGGGGTTAGAACTAGATCATTCTTCCGGAATGAGGCTAATGAAGTTGCCCTAATTTCCAAAATTGAACCTAGGAAAATTAATGAAGCATTAAGTGATCCCGATTGGATCATTGCAATGCAAGATGAACTAGGTCAATTTGAGAGGAGTGAAGTTTGAGACTTAGTCCCTAGACCCAAGAAGACCACCATTATTGGAACCAAATGGGTCTTCAAAAACAAATTAAACCACAAGGGAGAAATCATTAGAAACAAGGTACGCTTGGTAGCCAAGGGCTACAGTCAAGTTGAAGGCCTTGATTATAATGAGACTTATGCTCCCGTGACACGATTAGAATCCATCCGATTGATGCTTGCATTTGCAGCACATCGTGGCTTCAAGTTATATCAAATGGATATCAAATCAGCCTTTCTAAATGGTTTAATTCGAGAAAAGGTCTACGTCGAACAACCTCCGGGGTTTGAGAGTACCGAATTTCCAAACCACGTGTTCAAGCTCAAAAAGGCACTTTATGGCCTTAAACAAGCACCCCGAGCTTGGTATGAGCGGTTGTCGACATTTCTAATTGAGAAGGGTTTGAGAGTACCGAATTTCCAAACCATGTGTTTAAGCTCAAAAAGGCACTTTATGGCCTTAAACAAGCACCCCGAGCTTGGTATGAGCGGTTGTCGATATTTCTAATTGAGAAGGGCTTCGTTACAAGCCAAATAGACCCTACACTATTTTTACGAAGAAATGGTGACAATATTTTTGTAGCCCAAGTATATGTCGATGACATAATTTGTGGCTCAAACAATAAGGGCTATTTAAATGAGTTCATTGGACACATGGAGAGTGAGTTTGAAATGAGTCTAGTGGGAGAGTTGACCTTCTTCCTTAGACTTGAAATCAAGCAAACTCGCGATGGTATCCATGTGCACCAATCAAAGTATACACAAGAAATACTTTGAAAATTCAACATGTGTGATTCAAAAGAGGTAACCACTCCTATGGCTACAAACACAAAACTAGACAATGATGAGAGTGGTAAACCCGTTGATTTGACTCAATATCGGAGCATGATAGGCAGTTTTCTATACCTTACAACTAGTCGACCTGACATACTATTTGTTGTGGGTATGTGCGCTAGGTATCAAGTTTGTGCCAAGGAATCTCATCTAATTGTCGTTAAGCGGATTTTGAGATATCTTAAAGACACGATTGGAGTCGGTCTATGGTACCCCCGTACCGAATCTTTTGATTTAATTGGCTATACGGATTTCGACTACGCTGGATGTAAGTTGGACCGGAAAAGCACAAGTGGGGGTTGCCAATTCTTAGGCTCGTCCTTAGTAAGTTGGTCAAGTCGGAAGCAACATTATGTTGCTCTCTCCACGACCGAGGCAGAATATATCGCCATGGGAGAGAGGGTATCACAATTGTTGTGGATGATACATACTTTAGATGACTATGGATTGAGTTACAAGGGTGTACAAGTGTTATGTGATAACATAAGCACAATTAACTTAACCAAGAATCCAGTTCATCATTCTAGGACCAAACATATTGAGGTGCGTCACCATTTTATTAGGGATCATGTAGCTAGGGGAGATATTGCACTCTCTCATGTAGAGTCCAAGTCAAACCTAGCTGACATCTTGACTAAACCACTCCCCGAAAATAAGTTTAGTTTCCTAAGACGGGAGTTGGGAATGTGTCGTGCTTCATAGGGTTGAATTGCATTCAAAACACTTCATGATTATTTTGAAATTGTTGGGAAACAATTGGGTAACTTTGGGAACATCTCACACAAACTATAAGGTTTACCAAAACATTTTTGCTTACTAGAAATGGGGTGAGATATTAGGATCAACTCAATTTCTCAAAATGTCAATGCATCCCTTGAGAAATTCAATTGACGAGATAATAATCACGGTTGTGACCAAGTATGGGGAAAACCATTGCATAACATATGTGTATATGGATCCATGATCATACTTGGACATTCCAATCAAGGAAACATGATTGGAACATTGGATTTGAGACAAACATAGTTAAAATTGCTTGAGTGATTGTTGATTGAGTTTGACTCCATTTAGATAGATCAAAGTGATTGTTGAACCTATAAGGACTTTTGATCCATGTTCAGGGATCAATTTTAGTCATGAGATCATATCCAAGTTCGATAAACTTCATCAGATCTCGTTGGAAAGATTCAGAAATTCTGAAACTGAACATTTCAGTTCGTATCAGGGTGTATCAGGAACCCTGATCGGTCACCGGACCGATCTGGCTCCTTCCTTTGGTGATCGATCCACAGATCGATCAGCGAGGCAAGCAGTGACCTTCTGGAATCTTGACCAAGTGTTCTGAACTAGCCTGGATCGGTCTCCAGACCGTTCTGGCACCATGCTGGGATCGGTCCACAGACTGATCAGGAGGGTTCTTCGAAAATCATCCGACTCTACTGTCCCCTCCTTGATCGGTCAGCCGATCGATCAGGATCCTTCCTAATCGATCACTAGACCGATCAGGACCAGGCCAGTCCGATCAGGCTAGAGCCTGATCGGTCCGGGCTCCATCAGATCGAACGGTGATCCGTTCAGGTGTATTAAAATCTGGTTGGTGGACCGATCCACCAACCAATTAACTCCTCCCAAAACCCTTCACTCTCGAACCCTAGCGCCGAAACCTCCCATTCGCGCCACCTTTGCTTCGTGTGAGAGCTCTCCAGTGCCTTCTTCTCCCTCCTTTCCGTGCATGCAAGTTGGTGTGAAGGTCTCTACGGGCGTCCCTATTCTCTGCAAGTTTTCGATTTGCTCCAGTCTTCTGTGTTTCTGTCTTTCGCCGAGGCTTCTTCTGTACAAGCTTGTGCTTCCAATCTTCAAACCAACCTCAAATGGCACCAAAGTGAGTTTTTGGCTTCGATTTTCTTGTAAATCAGTTCATAAAACTATGTTTTGAAGCTAATCATAGTTTGGGGTTGTTCGTGGTGTGGTGCCGTGATTTCTTGATTTGGCCGTGACCCATCTGTGTCCCATCTTGCTCGTGATCAATTCTATCTTCTGATTAAATTGTGTTCTTTTGTTCATTGTCATTCTCTGATTGGGTCTTACCGTTCATGACTAATCTAGTTCATATAATTACTCTTTGGTGATCAACCTATGTCCATCTTAATCAATTGATTCGCATTATCTGTGTATGATCAATTCAACTCGTTAGAAAGTCTTCCAAGGGCAAAGAGGCTGCAGAGGGCAGCTCCAAAGGGAAAGCCCCCTCTTCCTCTACCCCCTCCAAGAGGCCACAGCCCTCTTCGAGCTCTAGATTTCCAAACGCCGCCTGTGAGCAGTCTTTCCAATCAAGGACTTTCAAAATGCTACCCTGCTGATCCATAGATGTTCCTTTCCTGACTGAGTACTGTCCATCGATCATGGAGATCGTTACTTTTTACAATCTTGGGTTCCTCCTCTCCTTAGAGAGAACCATCAACTATGACCTAGTCTCAGAGTTTTACAATAACCTTCAGCAGGGTCCTCAAGGCGGTTTCGAGTTCACTACTCGAGTCGCCAAAAAGACTCTCGATTTTTATTATGACATACTTGCCGATTTTCTGGGTGGTCGACGATCACCAAACATGTATTCGATCTATCCCGAGCTTCCTAATCCCCTACTAGCACCATTTGCAGATGTTACCCCTGATTCGGTCCATCAGTATTTCTTTGGTCATCCCCACCCAGACGGTCTTGATGAGCTTGGCCCTGACTTTCCTACCTTTGCTGCACTCCGTCTTTCTCCCACTAGCTACATATTATTCAAGATCATCACGAATTGTATCCTCCCAATCACCTCCAAACCTTTAGCCGAGATCCGACCCTATCACTGTCTGATGCTCTACGGCATGCACCGCCGTTTGGACTTCGATATCATGGAGAGCATCTTCCAGTCCATCTTATCTTATCGAGAGTCCAGCCGACGCACGGTCTACATGCCTTTTGGTCACGTCATCACCGACTGGCTCATGTCAGTAGGTGTTGATGTCACCAAGGGCCGGACGATGCCTATGGTACGACAGGATTACAGACATGGCCGGCGAGCATTCGCCAAGTCCGGTATCATTGTTCGAGGGCCCGATCAGATGTTGGTTTGGAAAGATGGTAGGGTTCTTGGTGAGTTACCAAGGGGAGGTCCACAGGTTCAGGCGCCAGCCGCTGCTGTTGCTGATGATGACTATGATGAGCCGGATCCAGATCTGCGCTGGCAGATCTCAGAGCTGGATCAAACGCTACAGGAGTTTGTTCAGTTGAGGGAGACAGATCGCGAGGAGTTTCGGTCAGGTTTTCGCTCTCTTGATTGCCGACTGACCAGGATCGAGACTGAGGTCTCCGGGACCCGTACCCTCCAGCAGACATGGTATGATGAGTGGCGCAACCACACATTTCTAGGAGGTGCACCTTCATCGAGTACTGCACCTGGGTCTCTTGCTCCTACTGATACCACGATGGATGGTCTCGTGGACGATGACGACCCACCTACTGATGTTTGAGCTTGGATGCTTCTTACATTTCTCTGTGGTCTGTATGGATGATTTGTGTGTCTTTTGGGCTGTATACCCTGTGACATGACTATTGTGGCCTTGTGCCACACGTATCTTGAATTGTATTGCGGGCATTCAGTAGATGAGTTGTATTGCGGACATCCCAAATTCTCTTATGCTGTGAATTGTATTGCGGACATTCAGTAGATGAGTTTAAGATCCAAATCAAATACACAAACATGTATACTCAAATAGTGAATTATCATTTATTAAAATAAATGTTTACAATCATAAGGCGATTGCCTTAGGACACTTCTCTCATATCACTAACAAACTCCCAATTGGCCTAATGTCAATCGCTACGGTATCCAATACCACAGGCTCTAACATGACCCTCAAACTTGTTCTGAGGCAAGGCCTTAGTTAAAGGATCCGCTAAATTCCTTTCAGTGGGAATTTTCTCAATTTGTATATCATTCCTACTTATAATCTCTCTGATCAGATGATAGCGGCGAAGCACGTGTTTGGATCGCTGATGAGACCTTGGTTCCTTTGCTTGTGCAATAGCTCCATTGTTGTCGCAGTAAATCGGCACTGCTTCATCAATGGTTGGAACCACGCCAAGTTCGGAGACGAACTTCTTGATCCAGACTGCTTCCTTTGCTACTTCCGAAGCTGCGATATATTTCGCTTCCGTGGTAGAATCCGCTAAGGTGTCTTGTTGGGAACTTTTCCAACTTATTGCGCCTCCATTCAAAGTAAATACGTATCCAGACTGAGATTTGGAGTCATCCTTATCTGTCTGGAAACTGGCATCTGTATACCCACGTATTACCAAATCTCCTTCTCCATATATTAGGAACACATCCTTAGTCCTTCTTAAGTACTTAAGGATTGTCTTAACAGCCGCCCAGTGATCCATTCCTGGATCCGACTGGTATCTACTTGTGACGCTCAAAGCATACGATACATCAGGCCTAGTACATAATATAGCATACATGATAGATCCTATCGCGGATGCATAGGGAATCTTATTCATGCAAATCCTCTCGTCTTCTGTGCGCGGACACATAAACTTTGAAAGGTTGATCCCATGCCTAATGGGAAGGTAACCTTTCTTGGATTCTGACATGCTAAACCTTTTTAGCACTCGGTCTATATATGTAGACTGTGAAAGACCGAGCAACCATTTTGATCTATCTCTATAGATTCTAATCCCAAGGATATAGGTTGCTTCTCCCAGGTCTTTCATGGAGAAAGTTTTAGATAACCAAATTTTAACTGTCTGTAAGACTGAAATATCGTTTCCTATAAGTAAGATGTCGTCGACATATAATACTAGGAATACGACTGCACTCCCACTAACCTTCTTGTACACACAGGGTTCGTCAGGATTTTGTGAGAAATCAAACTTTTTGATTGTCTCATCAAAACGGATGTTCCAGCTCCTAGATGCTTGCTTCAGTCCATATATGGATCGTCGAAGCTTGCATACCTTCGTTTTATCAACCGATGTGAAACCTTCAGGCTGTATCATGTATACGTCCTCAAGCAGGTTTCCGTTAAGGAAAGCTGTTTTCACATCCATTTGCCATATCTCATAATCATAATGAGCTACTATGGCTAGGAGCATCCGAATGGATTTATGCATAGCTACTGGCGAATAGGTTTCGTCAAAATCAATTCCTTGCTTCTGACGATATCCTTTTGCCACTAATCTAGCCTTAAAGGTAACAACATTACCTTCCATGTCTGTTTTCTTCTTGAAAACCCACTTGCACCCTATGGGCTTAATCCCTTCAGGTGGGTTAACCAAGTGTCATACTTGATTTTTGTACATGGAATCCATTTCCGACTTCATGGCTTCAAGCCATTTGTCCCTTTCTGAATTTTTCAGAACATCTTCATAACTGATAGGTTCATCGTCGTTCGATTCACTTATGAGAAATCCATATCTCTCTGGAATATTGCGTGTCCTATCAGACCTACGAAGAGGTGGTGTAGTTTTAGGTTCAACTGATAGCTCATCATTATGAGTTATTGGTTGTGGGTCTAGACTTGGTGTCTCTGTAATGTCTATTGGAGTTTCTTGAACTTCATCAAGTTCAATGCCACTCCCACTGTTTTCTTGTAAAAGAAATTCTTTTTCCAGAAATACAACATGCCTTGAAACAAACATCTTTTGTTCCAAGGGATGATAGAATTGGTAACCCTTCGTTTCCTTAGGGTATCCAATAAATAGACATTTATCAGACTTAGCATCCAATTTGTCTGATACAATCCACTTCACATAAGCAGGACAACCCCATATCTTAAGGTGAGTTAAGTGGGGTTTCTTACTATTCCATGTCTCATATGGAGTAGTTGAGACTACCTTGGTCGGGACTCTGTTTTGCAAGTAAACAGCTGTCTTAAGTGCGTAACCCCAAAAGGATTTTGGAAGAGTTGCATGATTCATCATCGACCTAACCATGTCCATCAAGGTTCGGTTGCGCCTCTCAGATACACCATTATGCTGTGGTGTATACGACGGAGTCCATTGGGACAATATCCCATTATCCCTTAGATAATCTTGAAACTCTTGACTTAAGTATTCACCACCCCGATCGGATCGAAGTATCTTAATACTTTTGCCAAGCTGTTTCTCTACTTCATTTCTGAACTCTTTGAATTTCACAAAAGCTTCAAATTTGTGTTTCATCAAGAACACATACTCGAATCGTGAGTGATCATCGATAAAGGTGATGAAGTAGCTATAGCCTCCTTGTGCAAGAGTTGACATTGGTCCACATACATCAGTATGTATTAGTCCAAGCAATTCTCCCACTATATTACCTTTTTCAGAAAAAGGTAATTTGGTCATCTTGCCTTTTAAGCATGATTCGCATGTATCAAATGAACCGGGTTCAAATGATTCCAGAATTCCACATCGGTGTAATTCGGTCATGCGTTTATTACTTACATGGCCAAGACGGCAATGCCAAGTGTAGGAGTCTATTCGATTATCTATTCGAGCACGTTTATTGCTAACTTCGATATTGAAAACGTCACTGGATAAATCTAACGTGTAGTTACCATTGCACAAAGTTCCATTCCCACAAAGAACGTCATTTAAAGTTATGTAACAACAATTGTTACTAAAAGTTAAATGATAACCCTTTTCATTCAAACATGAAATAGATACAATGTTCTTTATTAACGAAGGAACAAAATAACAATTATCCAATTCTAAGACACGTCCAGTGGGGAGCTTTAGCAAATACGTTCCGATGGCAACAGTAGCAATCTTTGCTCAATTTCCAACTTGCAAATTCGCTTCTCCCTTGACGAGTCTCCTTCTATTCCTTAGCCCCTGTATGTCATTACATATATGTGAGCTACACCCAGTATCAAGTACCCAGGTGTTTGAGGAAATAGAGTGACATTCAATAACGAAGATACTTGAAGAGGATGGGGCATCGAATGCCTTCTCTTTCAAGGACTCAAGATAAACCTTGCAATTTCTTCGCCCGTGACCCTCCTTGCCACAGTGATGGCAAGTGCCTTTTAGGAAATTTTCAGCCTTTTTGGCCTTTTTCTTCTTTCCCTTATTCTGTTCTTTGGCCTTCCTCTTAGAACCTTTCTTTGAGGAGCCAACTAACAGTACCGTCTGTTGGTGCAGATTGCACCCAAGTCAAACCTGTGTTTTGATATTGGCAAAAGGGTTCAAAAGTTAAGGGTTAATTGTTATCTAACAAGTCTCTTGAGTGTACAGGAAAAGCCCTAGCGAAGGAATGCTAGGCTCTGGCGAAGGACTGCCAGAATGGACAAGCCCTAGCGAAGGAATGCTAGGCACTGGCGAAGGACTGCCAGACAAGAAAAGCCCTAGCAAAGGACTGCTAGGCTCTGGCAAAGGACTGCCAGAATGGACAAGCCCTAGCAAAGGAATGCTAGGCACTGGCGAAGGGCTGCTAGAAGAAAAGACCTAGCGAAGGGCTGCTAGGCACCAAGCGAAGGGCAGCTTGGTAACTCAAGACCTGCCGAAGGACTGCCGGGCAAAAGTCCAACTGGAGGATCCGGTTGGCACCAGGTAAATTCTCCCGAGAGGAGTAGGTAAGGACGCGTTCCCCTTGAGGGAACATTAGGCGTCGATTCGACCTAGGGCTCCATTTTGGAGACCAAAGTCAGAACCAAGACAGCTGAGGCTGTATAATCTATTATTTTATTGTTTTATTGTGTTTTGGACTAACCCTGGATGCAGGACCGAAGGAACGAGTGTCTGCAGCTCAGAGTGCCTCAAAGGAGTGAGGTAACAGCTGACCAGGGCGCCCGGAGTGTCCCGGGCGCCCCCATGGTGAACACAAAACACAACAAGACAAGAAAGACTTCGACAGTACATAGCCAGGGCGCCCCCGCTGTCCCGGGCGCCCCCATTGCAAAACAACTCTGCCGCGTCTGCGCTACATGCCCAGGGCGCCCCCGCTGTCCCGGGTGCCCCCAGCGCACAGGGTGGCGCAAACCTTACCGAGGAGAGCTCAGCGCTGCGGATAAGGTTTGACCGGTCAACCAGGGCGCCCCCAGCGTCCAAGGCGCCCCAGTCAAGGCATTATCCCGAGGATTAAGGGATAAGTCGACGACCGCGCCTCTTGTGGATCTGCTGCCACGTGGGGGGCGCCCCCGTCGACCAGGGCGCCCCCAGGCCCTATATAAAGGGCCCTCGACCCCCTTCTTCAAGGATCAAGTTTTTCAACGCTTCTACGCTCTTCTGCTTCCGCGACACGTTCCAGAAATCTTCCAACTCAAGCTGACGACGTCCCGCTGCTCCGAAACTTCGATCTACACCGGACGTCGGTAACGAAGAGCTCTGTATTTAAAGTTTACTATTCTGCCTTCTTGTAAAAACTATTTGTAAACTTTACGAACTTATAGAATTGCCCGCAGAAAACGGTCAACGACCGTGGGCCTTGGAGTAGGAGTCGACCCAGGCTCCGAACCAAGTAAACCGACTGTGTTTGCATTGTTCTGTCTTTCTTTTATTTCCGCTGCGCACCCGCTCTTTTTAAAATCCGAACGATTTGCGATATTCACCCCCCCTCTCTCGCATTTCTCGATCCAACAAGTGGTATCAGAGCGGGGAATTCAAACTTGGTGCAACCACCAGTTTGAAAATTTTTTTCGGATTTTTTTAATTTCTCTCTCTCAATTTTTTTTTTTAAAAAAATTTTCGTTCGAATTTTTCTTTCAAGGTTGGTGCAACACCCCTTGAAATTGTCTTTATTTCTTTTCTTCCCGCACTACTAATCCAAGACCAAGTCTTGGAATATTCTTGTTTTTTTTTGCTATTTCAGAACAAATGACCATCCAAGAAGGCTTTAGCACCGCCAGACCTCCACTTTTCAGTGGAGAAGACTTTTCTTACTGGAAAAGTCGAATGGAGGTCCACCTGAAAACCCAGGTGGATATGTGGATAATCATCCAGTCTGGACTGATGATTCCCACAAATGCTGATGGCGTACCACAAAACTACTCAGAGTGGGACACTGCCCTCAAACGCAAGATTGAAGCAGACGCCAAAGCAACTCAGACTCTTCAATGCGGACTGACAAAAGAGGAGCTGAACCGCGTAGGCCCCTTCAACAGTGCAAAGGAGCTATGGGCTAAACTAATCGAGCTCCACGAAGGAACTTCAGATACGAGGATCAGCAAACGGGACCTGCTACTGAACAAGCTCTTCACCATCAAAATGGCAGATAACGAGACAGCAGCCCAGCTTCATGCCAGAATCCAGGAATTGATGAACGGTCTTCACGCAATAGGTCACCAGGTACAAAACCGTGATCTTATAAGGTATGCCCTAAACGCATTCCCTAGGACCACCTTGTGGGCATCTATGGTAGATGCATACAAGGTCTCTAGGGATCATTCAAAAATTAAGTTAGATGAGTTATTCTCTGAACTTGAACTGCATGAACAAACTAATTGCAATTTGGCCGAGAAAAGTATAGCTTTCTTTGCAGGGAAAACAGGAAGAATGACTAAGAAGAAAACTCAAGCTTAACCCGAGTCTACCTCAGATTCAGAAACAGAAGATCAAGAAGAAGATCAATCTGAACTGGTCTGGCTAGCTCGAAGTTACTACAAAAAGTTGAAGAACCAAACCAACACACGGAGAACAAGCCGAAGAAAGGATGAATCAGCTGAACCAGCAACTGACAAACACAAGCCCAACGTAACCTGCTACGAATGCAAGAAGAAGGGCCACTACAAGACTGAGTGTCCAAGTCTAAAGGAGTCCAAAAAGACCAGAAAGAAGAAGGCACTCCAAGCAACCTGGGACGAGTCTTCCTCAGAAGAAGAAGAAGAAGCACCCCAGTCCAATCTTCTAGCCCTGACCGCTTCGGATCAAATCGAGACTGACTCAGACTCAGACCGGGACGATAGCAAGCTGACATTCTCCGACGACGGTGAAATAAGGGTAATGGGTTTTTCGAAATTACAATTGAATTCGCTTATTTCCTATCTATCCCGAGATTTGGCGAAAGCCAAACTCCGAATCGAGTCCCTCCGACAGGAAGTAAAACTCCTGAAAGAGGGAGCTGATTCTAAATCCTTAACTGAGAAACTTCAGGAAGGGACCCCTGATCAAGTTGAAAAGCTTGAATCAGAGAATTCCTCCCTGAAAACGCAAGTTAAGGACTTAAGAACAGCTTTAGAATGATTCACTTCTGGTTCCAAGAATCTTGATCTGATTCTGGGAAAACAGAAGTCCGTTCTAAACCGATCCGGACTTGGCTATAGAACCAAATCTCGGCAATGATCTTACTTTGCTGTACTGAACCAGTCAAGACCTAAGGTTCAGGCATGGGTGCCAAAACTGTGCCTGACTAAACCAACTGGTTCAAATCAATTTTGGATCCCCAAGGACAAGATTCACATCTTGCCTAACCCATACAGAGGCTTTAGTCCAGAGGGAGCCAAAATCAAAACAATTTTTATAATTAGATAATTTTTAATTGATTGATTGATTGTTTATTTAATTTTTGCAAATTGCCATGCTTAGATTTAAGGAATACCTAGATTTAAGGACTAGATTACTTGAAACTTGAAAACATAGTATTGGGAGGAGGTGAGATGATAGTACGTTGGGGAAACCAACTCTAATAAGATCAAGTCTACTTGGTCTCTTTAGACTGGTGAAACCAGCCGAAGCTACCGATCCAAGACCCAAGCTAGTTAGACCAGAAAATGACCTAATTTAATTTGAAAATGAAATTTCATTAAAAGGCTTTGTCAAGGAAAGGGTGGATGATCCCATAAGGCTACGGCCAAAGAAGACCTAGTGCCTCGCCAAGACCTGGAAGCTAATTTCTGAAATTCAAATTCAAATTATCTTTTGTCAAATTCGAATCTAACTCAAGTTTCAAATAATTATAGATTCTAATCTGTTTTAAAAATTTCTACTTCTTAAACTTATTTCTTTTTCAAAAATCACTTAATCTATTTTTCAAAATTTCTAAACTTATTTGTTTTCAAATCTGTTTTCAAAACTAAAATAACTTTTTCAAAATAAATTAAAATTCCTTTTCAAAATTTAATTTTTACCCTCAAACCTGTCTCACAAAAACCTTAAGGTTAACGTGTTCGAAAACCCTAGATTCAGTGAGACAGGAAAATTAAGCTCAAATTAAACCATCTTGCTTGCGCCTTCATAATCAGGGTCAAACTGTGGTTAAAATAGTCAAACTATGATTAACATAGTCAAACATGGTCAAACACAGTCAAACCTATTCAAAACGTTCAAAAAGCTGCTACCTAGGGCGCCCTGACCGTCCCGGGCGCCCCCATCTGCTCAAAGTCAAAGGCTGCTGAAAGCAGTCCATGAGGGCGCCCGTAACCTGTCGGGCGCCCATGACTACACTGACAACCTACCAGCTCCAGTCAAAGCAGCAAAAGCTGCATTTGACCGACTTGACAAGGGCGCCCGTGACCTGTCGGGCGCCCCTATGCACTTCTGTCCCTCACGCTGATTAAAGCAGCCAAAAGGCTGCATTCAATTACTTTGACCAGGGCGCCCGTGACCTGTCGGGCGCCCCTATCGACAAAACTATCGTCTACGCCAGTCAAAGCAGCAAAAGCTGCAGTTGACCTGCTTTGATCAGGGCGCTCGTGACCTCTCGGGCACCCACAGAACTTTTTCACTGCCCTAGGCAGCCCGTGACCTGTTGAGGGCGCCCGGAACCACCCGGGTGCCCCCCATAAAACCCCTATAAAAGGGACCCAAGTCTCCTTCTCCTCCCACACCACATCTCACACTTCTTCTTCCCCTTGCCTCATTCTTGTGGATCAAGTGAACCCTAAAGCTTCCCTTGCCTCAACCATGCCTCCAAGGTATGAAATTCACTTTGGGTACTTAATTTTCGTTATTTTTTTCTTAATTGCAAATTCTATGTCAATCATGCCTCTTCCTATAATCTAAGTTCTTATTCTCAGTTTGCTTACTTTCTTCTCAACTAGAAAACGCCGAGCAGTTCAGTCGAACCCCGGTAATGAGCCCAATCCCTACCCTAGGTCGAACCTCGGTAATGAGCCCAGTCCGACCCTAGGTTTCCAACCCTAGAACTTTGTAACAAATTCGCCCGAACCACCTTGAGCAGTTGGAAACTAATCAGGGCTACTATACCGAGTGTATGAACGCGTTTGCAACAGAGAGGGACGAAAGAAACGCCCAGTATGAGGAGATGATGACCATGCTTAGATCCAGGCATCCAGGCTCCCCTGATCAGCCTGGTCCTTCTTCCTAGATGACTTGGACGTGTACCTATTTGACTATCCCTACTGAGTAGGGTTGACTTCTGTTGACTTGTACTAGACTTCTGTTTGACTTATGCTTATCCTAACTTGGCTTGTTTATTTCTGAATTGATTCAGTTAGGATTATGCTTAATAGAGTAGAATCATTTTTTTTGGCTTCTGCTTTAATTGAAAATGTTTTAATTGATTTTAAAATGTTTTCTTTGTTAAAAATGTTTTACTTTGATTTTAAAATTTTTTTCTTTTTACTTAGCTTTATTTCAAAAACTACCCCCTTCAAAACTAGGGTTTTCTTCGAAATGGAATTAGCCTAGGCTCTAACCCTAGAACTGCATGCACCTATAGATCTAGAAGCCAGCATCTCACAAGCACCTTAGGGTACTTTGAGTGATAACCTAGAAAGGGTTGAGATGCTTAGGTCTTTGCCTTAACTCAAGATGCTTTAAGTCAGTGCATCTGCAGTAGTTGGGGCACTAAATACAAACTGAACAGCAACCAAGTTAAGTATCAAGTTTAGACAATCTAACTGAACAATGCACTTAACTTGACTAACCCTAGCAAAAGCTACTGTTTATAACAGTTAGTAAGTAGCTAATTGGGTTAGACAGGTCCCTAAAGATTTAACCAGACTTAGGTCCTAGCTCGATTCAGTACAGCAAATGCTTTATTTAATTATTACAAATATCTTTTTGTGCATTTTTTTTGATATATGTCAAAGGGGGAGAGTTGGAAAGGAAACAGGGAACAAAAATGTTTTTCCAAAAATGTTTTTCCAAAATTTCTAAGGGAACAAGTTTTTCCAAAATTTCTAAGGGAACAAAAATGTTTTTCCAAAATTTCTAACTCTGAATTGCTATTTTTGCTTAAAATATTCTCTGAAAAGCTTTTTCTAAAGTCTGAAATTTTTTCTAAAAAGTTTTCTAAGTCTGAAAAAGTTTTTCAAGTCTCGAATCTTACTAAGTATGAATTTTCAAAAGCCTGAATTTTTTTTAAAAAACAAGAGTTTTCAAGAAACTGAAAAAGTCTAAAAAGTTTTCCTAAACTCAAAATTTGCTAAATATGAAAACTTCTTCAAACTTAGAACATTTTTTAAAACTCAACCAACTTTTCTAAAATTTTCTAAGTATTTAAACACAAAACACCTACTCTTGAAAAACCTAGGGGGAGATTACTTCCAGGGGGAGGGAATCTAACTTAGGATTTCAATTTCAGCATTTTTTTCCTTAACCTTTTGAACTAAGTTGCCATATATCAAAAAGGGGGAGATTGTTGGTGCAGATTGCACCCAAGTCAAACCTGTGTTTTGATATTGGCAAAAGGGTTCAAAAGTTAAGGGTTAATTGTTATCTAACAAGTCACTTGAGTGTACAGGAAAAGCCCTAGCGAAGGAATGCTAGGCTCTGGCGAAGGACTGCCAGAATAGACAAGCCCTAGCGAAGGAATGCTAGGCACTGGCGAAGGACTGCTAGACAAGAAAAGCCCTAGCAAAGGACTGCTAGGCTCTGGCAAAGGACTGCCAGAATGGACAAGCCCTAGCAAAGGAATGCTAGGCACTGGCGAAGGGCTGCCAGAAGAAAAGACCTAGCGAAGGGCTGCTAGGCACCAAGCGAAGGGCAGCTTGGTAACTCAAGACCTGGCGAAGGACTGCCGGGCAAAAGTCCAACTGGAGGATCCGATTGGCACCAGGTAAATTCTCCCGAGAGGATTAGGTGAGGATGCGTTCCCCTTGAGGGAACATTAGGCGTCGGTTCGACCTAGGGCTCCATTTTGGAGACCAAAGTCAGAACCAAGACAGCTGAGGCTGTATAACCTATTATTTTATTGTTTTATTGTGTTTTGGACTAACCCTGGATGCAGGACTGAAGGAACGAGTGTCTGCAGCTCAGAGTGCCTCAAAGGAGTGAGGCAACAGCTGACCAGGGCGCCCGGAGTGTCCCGGGCGCCCCCATGGTGAACACAAAACACAACAAGACAAGAAAGACTTCGACAGTACATAGCCAGGGCGCCCCCGCTGTCTCGGGTGCCCCCATTGCAAAACAACTCTGCCGCGTCTGCGCTACATGCCCAGGGCGCCCCCGCTGTCCCGGGCGCCCCCAGCGCACAGGGTGGCGCAAACCTTACCGAGGAGAGCTCAGCGCTGCGGATAAGGTTTGACCAGTCAACCAGGGTGCCCCCAGCGTCCAGGGCGCCCCAGTCAAGGCCTTATCCCAAGGATTAAGGGATAAGTCGACGACCGCGCCTCTTGTGGATCTGCTGCCACGTGGGGGGGCGCCCCCGTCGACCAGGGCGCCCCCAGGCCCTATATAAAGGGCCCTCGACCCCCTTCTTGAAGGATCAAGTTTTTCGACGCTTCTACGCTCTTCTGCTTCCGCGACACGCTCCAGAAATCTTCCAACTCAAGCTGACGACGTCCCGCTGCTCCGAAACTTCGATCTACACCGGACGTCGGTAACGAAGAGCTCTGTATTTAAAGTTTACTATTCTGCCTTCTTGTAAAAACTATTTGTAAACTTTGCGAACTTATAGAATTGCCCGCAGAAAATGGTCAACGACCGTGGGCCTTGGAGTAGGTGTAACGCCCCAAATTTTTGGGCTTGTTTTTCTTTTCTCAATGCAATTGTACGACTTTATTTGATAAGAAATAAAAGTCCCAATATGTGATTTCATAAAACCCCTATATGCGATTGCATAAATTTTAATTGATGATTTCATGTGATTGCATAAGAGTATGATTTCATGTGATTACATTATGATGTGATTATGCAAAATGCGAAGTATGTAATTTCATGATTGATTATAAGATTTGATTAAGAGGGATTATGAAATTACATAAGGAGTGAAATGTGATTCATGAATCACATATGTGATTTCATGAATTCGAATTCATGAAATCATATGGAATGGAATGGGCTTAGTGGGCTTATGCTTGATTAAAACCAAGAGGAGCAAAAATGTGCTCTCACCAAGGATTGAACCTTGGTACTCTTGGCAAGCAAAGCCTTGAGGAGTAGACTTGGTGACCATCTCACCAGGGGAGAAGATGTTGAGAAGGAAGTAGGGAAATCCTTGTTAAGGGTTAGGGAAGGTAAAGAGGTGGAAGAAAACTCTTGGTGAAACACCCCTTGGTGAAAGGGTGCTTAGTGAAGAGGCACCATGCCTCTTTACCAAGTATAAAAGGGGGAGGAGAGTGTGAGAGCACAATCACTCATTCCCTCCTCTTGCTATTGCCGAGAGCCCCCCTTCCACTCCTCCCTCCAAACACTAATCTTCCTCCCCTCCCCCAAGTGGCCGAAAGCCACCTTCTTCTCCCCTTCTCCACCGAAGCCAAGCAACACTCTCCCCTTGTGGTTGCCGAAACCCAAGGTTAGGATTGACACTCCCTAAACTCCCTTGAGTACCTCTTGCAAGACAAGGAGCATTCAAGGATCTCAAGGGCAAGGACCAAGGGCACCATCCCTCCAAGTTAAGGGTACCATCCCTCCAAGTTAAGGGTACCATCCCTCCAAGTTAAGGGTATACCCTAAGGATTTAGCGAAAAAGGTAAGTGCCCCTCGCCTGTAGCATAATTGTTTGCGAATAAGTTGCATGATGTCCTCTAAAGTTTCGGCCACTACCCTAACCAAGGGTTAGGGTGTGCCATATGCTACTACATGTTTGATTAAATGCTACATAATGTATGGAATGTTGTATGATAAATTCTTGATGACATGTATGTTTCGGCCAACCCTAAACTAGGGTTAGGCCTTGGACAAAACCCCATGCTATGATTGCTTCCATGATGCTTGATATGATTATGAGGAAATACAACTCAATGCAAGAGGTCCAACCTCTTTACAACATTCGGCCAACCCAAGAATAGGGTTAGGTCCTAAACCTATTTACATGCCATGCTACCCTAATGAATGCTTATGATATTGCATGCTTTGAATGACATGAACCATGCTTGTATGATCTAGGAAAGTGAAGAATGCATGATGATGATTTTCGGCCAAGGGAACCCTTGGACCTTATTTATGTTCACTTTTCATGAAAGCATGTTATACTATGATATGAATGAAATGCATGAATGAATACCTATGTAATGCATAAATAGTTATCATGGATTATGAGTTTATGTATGATGAAGGCTAAGGCCTAAAGTAATGCTCCCTTGAAAGGAAGGGACTAAGAGCATGCTTAAAAGGGAAATGTACATGATAACTATGTTACTTTATGATTAGCTTGTACCACAAACTCTTAAATGAGTTCATGATGGGTCCTAGGCTGAAGGACTTTTTGAGAAGGCCTAGAGACCCCCAGGCTGAAGGATTTTCAAGAAGGCCTAATAAGGAACCCTTCTAGGTCAAGGCTAGCTACCTTGTGCCTAAATAGGGTTCATGTGCACAAAACTAAGGGTACAAGCCGGGGCCCCCAAAAGATGACTATGTTATATTCAAGTACTATGTATATGTTTTCAAAAGGAAATCTTTTCATAAAATTACTATGCTCACTATGTCTACCATGCTTAATGATCCCATGTCTTTACACGTTATGTTTACCATGCTTAATGACTTCTATGCTTAACATGTTATGCTTCTATGCTATACTTGATATGCTTACGAATTGACGACGTTTTGTGAGTAGGACAAGGCCTTACTAAGCGTTGCTTATAGTTGTAGTGTTCTTATGCTACAGGACACTAACTAAGGAAGCTGCAGGAAGAAGAGCAAGGGAAATGTGATAGTGACGGTGGATTAAAGATCTTGCTCGCTCTATGTTTTGTTTTCAATTTTGAAACCTAAGGATGTTATACACCTTCTTCTGCACACTACTCTAAGATTGCTCTTATGTTTGGCATTACTCTACTTCATGATAAGTTTTTGCTATACTTGTGAACATATGATGTCTTCATCTTGATTGTATGGATACACCACTCTATTCGATTATGCTAAAGTAGTTGATATGATACTTCCCTCATAACATACTATCTTGTTTATGCTCATGATCCACTAAAACTCTATCATACTTGCCATGCCTAGTTATGCTTAGATCACTTATGATATTCGGCCATCACTTGCTGGTTTGAGTCCTCTCATGTTCAACACCCTTATGCTCCCCATGTTGCATGCCACGATCATGTTAAAACCTTCCATATGTTTAGATCCTTACTTGTCAATATTGTATCATGCGCATGGACACCACATACTTTATGCATTTCATGAAACTTGCTCCTAAATGCTATAATGCCCATACATGTTTCGGCCTACTCATGTTTAAAATTTGTTTTTAAACCCTAGGCTTCATGCTCTCACGTACAAGCATGATCTACATGCTTTCAAGTCTTATGCTTCCGCTCTTGTATGATCGCATGCATCTAAAGCTTAGATGGAAATGAATACATGAAGTAGTCATGTTAACATTACGTGAATGATGTTATGCTTCCGCTATATGATGCATAAAGTAGTATAAATATAAGCATTAGTAAAGATGTTATGAATGTTAAAGTAACGCCACAAATCCTTAGAGGATTTAGGGCGGGACTTTACAGTAGGAGTCGACCCAGGCTCCGAACCAAGTAAACCGACTGTGTTTGCATTGTTCTGTCTTTCTTTTATTTCCGCTGCGCACCCGTTCTTTTTAAAATCCGAACGATTTGCGATATTCACCCCCCTCTCTCGCATTTCTCGATCCAACACCGTCTTCTGATCCTGCTTCACAGAAGGCTCTACAGTCTTCAGCAGGTTGAGCAACTCAGGAAACTGGTCTGGAGTTGCATCTTCAGGAGGACGGTTAGGAAGTTGTTCTTCAAGGACATAAGCAAGCTTCTCTCCCTTGAGGACTATCCTCAGGTTTCGAAGCCAGTCCATGAAGTTTAGCCCAGTTAGTTTATTGGTGTCCAAAATGGAACGCAAATTTAGAGAAGACATGATCGAGTGATTATCCTAGAAATATAAATTGAGCTTATGTGAGAAGAATGATAAAGAATGCATCAACATACATTAATTAAATCCTATTTATTTTTCAAATTGAATAACCCTTTTTATCAATTCGGGAGATCGTACGAACATCTCCAAATAGGTTGATATCCAACCATAGATAAGAACAACCATGGCTGTGGCCATCAAGTTATTCTTAGCTATGAAGGTAGGTAATTATACCGATTACATATCACATATATGTAACTATCACTTTATGCTATCAGCTAATTGAATGTTTCCATAATTCATTGGGTTGTTAACTCATTAACAAGTATGCAACTTTATACATAGCACCCCAACTGCACCTCTCTTTACATCGACCTTGGCTGTGGCACAACAAATTGATGCTCCAAGTTTAAGGCTGACCCATTAATCAAGAAATAGTTTTAATATGGTTGGAGCTCATTCAACCGTTTAGTCAGGCTTGGATGTGTCCAACAACCAAAACTAAGGATTAACCTCTGACTCCAACTATATTATTCATAAACTAATTCTATGGTTTGAACATGTTGAGGTTCAAGCCGGGCATGGATGTGTCCATCAACCCAAACGAGAAATAAAACTCCGATTCTAACCATATTAATGGAAGGTGTTAGCCTTAATATTTTGTAAGGGGTTTTTGGGTCTCATCCTTTCTTTTCTAAGCACATTCATGACATAGAATTATGTCATGACTAACGATTTCCTTAATAAAGTATGTATGTGACTTAATTTATCAAGTCTCATTAATTGAATTAGGAACCGGATTTCCTAATTCCAATTTCATACTTTATTCAAGGAATTGTTTTGGGAAATAATTTCCTAAATTGTCATAATCAATTTCGGAAATAATATGTTTAAGACATTGATTTCTCTAAATCAAATCTTGTTAAATTAAGAGACAATTCCCTTAATTCAACTACATATTATTTTTATGAAAATCTCTTTTAAGAAAACTCTATAGGAAACCATTTTCCTAATTAATTTTGGAGACAACAATATGTAAGAGCATCACCTCTTAAATCATATTTTATTCATGGATTTAATTAATTACAACAAATTATTTTCTAAGGGTGGCTCCCCGAGTCTCAGATACCCAAAGAAAAGTAATTTGTCGTAATCCAATTTGGTCCGCTTCGGAAGCGTAACCAAATTAAACATGACAATTTCATTTAAAATTGGGAAATTAAATTACAATAACTAACTTTAAATTGGACGGCTCCCCGAGGCTCAATCCAAAATAAAGAATTTTGTTGTCAATTTAAAAACAATTCAAATTTAATTGTCAATTAATTGTCCATAAATTTGTCTAGATTTTCTTGAAAGAAAGTGCCCAAAATTACGAGATTTCATAATAGGTTTTCAGAATAATTGTAAGTTTCTGGTACAATGAAAACTTACATATTTCCAAAATTGGAAAATTTCTAAAATAGAAAATTTTCCAAAATTGGAAAGTTTCCAAAGATGGGAAGTTTTCACAATTATTATAAAATTTCAGAAACTAGAAAATTTCAAAAGTTTGTGAAATTTCATGAGGATTTCCAAACTTTGAAATTCCTAAATCTAAAATTTATTATAATTGGAAAGTTTCCATAATTAAAAAATTTTCCAAAATTGAGATCATGACAAAGTTTTCCGCAAAACAATTATATGATTATGTCGAACACTAACCGGCTCTGATACCACTGTTGGAACCGGGTGCATGTCGACAAGGATACGGGTTCGTAAAATTTTAAATTTTTACATGCAGCGGAAGAATTAGCATAAAATAATTTCTCAAATTACTTTAACCACGTATCTAGCATGCAACCTTATGATGTGTTGACATGATCATAAATTAAAACTTTACGGAAAAGTAAACTAATTTACTAAGTACCTCGCGTAACTCGAAGTAAGGGACGAGATCCAACCGTAGCATCCCTTGGAAGATTCGCCTCTATTCGCGTCCACGCCGAGTTCTCTTCGGGATGACTTCGCAAAGTCATGAGTTTTGTGCCGACGAGAACTACTAGATTCTCTAAAGGCACAACTAGAAGATCAATAGAGAAGATAGGAAACTAACCACCAAGAATCGGAATCTAAATTCCGGGAAGGAAGGAGATGCGTCCCGCTTCTTCTTCTTCTTGTTTGGCTCCTTCTTGTTGGTGACAACTCACGGCAACCTTGGATGATTGAGGGTGCGCCGACCCTAGGAAGGATTGCGCCGACCCTAGGGTAAGCCAAAGGGGGCGCCGGCCCTAGGTGGGAAGGAGAAGGGGAGGAAGAGAATAAGAGAGAGAGGGAGAGAGTTAATCTCTTGATTACTCTATTGATTGGAATTCAAGGCTAGCCTTGGTTCCTTTATATAGTAACCTCTCCCTTGCCAAGTCTCCCTCTTAACGGAATTTTCATAAGAAATTTATCCTATAAATTCTCTTATTAATTATTCCGTTTAAGCCAAGTTTTATTATAACTAACTTTATAATAAAACAAATACTTATCTCTTTTAATTATGGAATAAAATTTGTATAAAAATTTTCTTATCATGGAAAAATCAATTCATAATTGATTTTATTAATTAAAATTAAACCATTTCATGGTTTATTTTAATTTCCATAAAAAGAATAAATTTCTACAAATTTCTTTATAAATTTTTTTATATAAATTTCTTTATATATCAATTTATTTATCCATAATTTATAAAACAAATCGCGCTAGATTTATTTTATTAATTAAACCAAATAAATTGGTTTATCCCCTTTGTAGTGGCCGGCCAAACCAAGAGGGTGGACACCCTCTTTGGCCGGCCAATTCAAGCCCAATCTCTCACAAATTAAACTCATTTAATTCGCCCAATAAGCCTTCAAAAGACATAGCCATTTTTAGCTTCCGTTGCGCCTCTGATTAATTCAGATTCGACTTATTTCTCTTGACCGGAAAATCTAATTTTTAACTCGTTTTAAATCCCTCAGATTACTCGTAGTGCGTGTGACTAAATAGGCTTTCGATTTATGTTGGCCGTCTATAATCAACCAAGTATAGAACTATCATGAGTGGCACCTAGTAGTACATCATGTCCCCCAATTAATCGAAAGATTAACGGTTGACCTCAGAAATATTTCTGAAACCCTTCAGCAGCTCTAATGAATCGTGCCTCATTCCCTTCACCATCTTATACCCACTTGGTTCAGGACATGGTCTGTTTGTGTCAGTCTCCACTAGACTGACTACGTCACACCTAGCCCAAGTAGTATCTTTCTCGTCCTTTGGATTTCTAATTACTCTCATGTATTTTAGAGACTCGCACTCTAAACATGATATGCTCTGGCCAGAGGCTTTGAGTAACAATCCGACGATAGGCCTGGGTATACATCTCCTCGCAAGGAGTGGTGAATCCTTTGTAGGCTGTTCAAACATCTTCGGGCACTTCGGCTTATACCCAATCATCCTGGGTCCACACCTCCTTGGAGATGCTTGCTTAAGATGTTAAAGTATAAGTCTCCATGACCAAGATGACTTGAACACCGCAAGTCAAAGGAACAACGTACTTAAGCCGCAGTAAGAACTTCATTGACATTTCTATATATAGATTCCATATGAAGATTTACAGCTAGTCACTCCAATGAACTAGTTCCCTTAACTAGCATCCATGTTTATCTCCGGACATCCCAATGTCACCAGCCAGTGAGAATCAGCTGATTAGAGAATAACCCATGCTAGTCTCAACAGAATTGATAGTGTCCGTATTTATCAATTCATCGACTAGGGATATTTTCAATACTTCACATTTGCACATTTAGAGATAATCACTAGTTGTGATCCCATCACAAATTCTCTTATGCTGTGAGTTGTATTGCGGACATTCAGTAGATGAGTTTAAGATCCCAATCAAATACACAAGCATGTATACTCAAATAGTAAATTATCATTTATTAAAATAAATGTTTTACAATCATAAGGCGATTGCCTTAGGACACTTCTCTCATGTCACTAACAATAACTCAAGCTTAAGGTGTTTTTGTTTGTTGAACATGATCAAATATGCCATGATCTTACAATGTGTGTTATTATCATTAATCTATGGCATGCAAATTTGATTTCGATCATGAACTTGATAGAAATGTGGGACTATGAATTCTCCAATCCAATCTATGAACTATCAATAGAATGGAGAATTAGGATTCTAGGACTTTGGATATCTGTACATCCCCAATATCTAGCTCAAGTTTACCATGTTTTTCTGAATCATGATTTAAACCTTGTTTCTATGGGTAACTTAGGGAATAAATGTTTGATACAAACCTGATTTCAATTTATTTGGAACAAACATGTTATAAACATACAAACTGATCATGTTTTGGAAATCGGTTATTAGTATCATATTTTGATTTGAGGGATAGTTTTTGGTTAAGAGGAACCTTTTAGGAACAAATGGATCAAATCTAATTGTATAAGAGTTTGGGAAAGGTTAAGAGTTGAAACAAACCGATTTCTGAAACTGATCAGTTTCAGAAAACATTCTGTGTCAAACCTGATCGGTCCACCGACCGATCAGGGATCCCTCTGATTGGTCTGGTGACCGATCAGTAGTCGTTCTGATCGGTCTGGTGACCGATCAGACCAACTCTAATCAAGGAACTCCCAGATCATTCCAAATTGATCCAAAACCTCCTCAAACCAATCTCTTTTCATTGAATTGTATCAGTTTGATGATTATACTCCTAACAAATCTGATACAAACCAATTTCAATTGAAACATATTTGATCACCCATTGGTACAAACCTGGTACTAAGGGAGCACAAATTTATTCAAGTGATACAAACCTGGTACTTAATAGTGATTTGATACAAACCTATGTTGGAATATTCAAATTCATAATAAAGGGTTTGTTGAGTCATGACTCTTGATCTTAATATCGTGTTTCGAAAATTTTTCTGAAATGACGAATATTAATAGAGTCATCTCCCCTGTTATGGAATGCAAATTGTTAATGTAGTCTGTTCAGGAACGTATTAGAGTTTTAGAAATTTTTCTGAAATTCGATCGCTCGCCAGACTAACCAGATATACTTCTGTATCACGTAATCAACAGACCTGGTTGGTCATGGAGACCAATTAGGACTATGTTTCAAATACAAATGCATTCCTTACTAGTCCTATGAAGCATATACATATTTGACCATAATATACTTCTGTATATGTCTTCACATGGAAGTCCAAGTGTTAACACAGTCCGATCTTGAACGAATCAGAATTACAAAAAATTTTCTGAAAATTGATCGTTCATAGATACATCAGAAATTTTTCTGTATCGATCATCAGTCTGATGGAACTGCGATAATTATTATCATGTGATGCATATACATTGTTGCAATGATACATTTATGGTATATGCCTCTCATATGCAATCTAAAATCATCCTTTGACTTACCTGTTATATGAAACATATACATGTTTGACCATGATATTATTTTGTATATGTTTTCATGTGTAATTCAAAATTATGCTTTGATTATTTTGGGATTGGGGAGAGACCCATGTTTGAGGGGGAGGTATGTTCAAACTTAATAACCATACCCTTTTCGATGTTTGACAAAGGGGGAGAAAATGGCTGATTAAATTTATGGTTATTATAGGGGGAGGATCATGATTCCCTTATGAGAATTGAACGGATTTCAATTGATTGATACCTAAACTTAAATCAGGTTGTCAAACAACAAAAAGGGGGAGATTGTTGATGCAGTCTAGCTCGGTTGTTGTTTTGGTGTTTGACAATGATTTAAGTTTGGTTGAGCGAATTTGGGTTAAAGTCCTGGTCGGGGACTGGGCTGGAAATCCCGGTGAGTGAAGCCGGGTCCTGGTGAGTGAAGTCAGGTGATGGAAATCCCGGTGAGTGAAGTCGGGTCCTGGTGAGTGAAGCCAGGTGATGGAAATCCCGGTGAGTGAAGCCGGGTCCTGGTGAGTGAAGCCAGGTGATGGAAATCCCGGTGAGTGAAGCCGGGTCCTGGTGAGTGAAGCCAGGTGATTGGAAATCCCGGTGAGTGAAGCCGGGTCCTGGTGAGTAAAGGTGTTGGAAATCCCGGTGAGTGAAGCCGAGTCCTGGTGAGTGAAGCCAGGTGTTGGAAAAGTCCTAATTCGGAAGGGTTGGGTGAAAAGTCCTAGCTTGGAGGGCTAGGTGAAAAGTCCTAACTTGGAGGGTTAGGTGCAAATTCCCATACTGGAGAATTAGGTGAAAAGTCCTGGCTTGGAGGGTCAGGTGCCTAGCTTGGAGGGCTAAGTTGGATGAAGGTCTAACTCGGAGGGGTTGGGTGAAAAGTCCTAGCTTGGAGGGCTAGGTGAAAAGTCCTAACTTGGAGGGTTAGATGCAAATTCCCAACTTGGAGAGTTAGATTGAAAAATCCTTAGCTTGGAGGGCAAAGGTGAATGAAATCCTAGCTTGAAAGGCTAGGTCTGCGTCCCTAGATCGGTCTGGTGACCGATCAGGGAGTTGGCACGCTGCTCCTTCGTGGATCGGTCTGGTGACCGATCCAGCGATGTCTGATCGGTCTGGTGACCGATCAGGGAGTGTGTGTTTCACTCACTGCATAGCTCCTGATCGGTCTGGTGACCGATCAGGGAGCGAACAGTGAGTTGAGTTCCCTTGCTAATCAGGTCCAGAATGGTCCGGTGACCGATCAGAGACTTAGGATTTGATTAAAGAATCACTGTTCACTCAAGCCTGATTGGTCTGGTGACCGATCAGGCTGGAGCCTGATTGGTCTGGTGACCGATCAGGCAGGAGCCTGATTGGTCTGGGGACCAATCAGGAGTGTGCAGAAACTGCTGGATCGGTCTGGTGATCGATCAGGCTCCTCCCTGATCGGTCTGGGGACCGATCAGGAGCAGAACTTTAATTCAAATATGTTGTCAGAAGTCTATTTTCACTGCTGATTCTCTGCTACTTGCTGATATCTTTTTGATATGCATTGCTAAGCCTCTGTTGGAGTGTGCAGGTGATAGCAGGTGATTCAAATACTCAAGGAGGGTCAATGGGAGGCTTTCCTTGGAGCAGGTTTGGATCTATTGTGTTTTCAGGTCTTAACGGCGTCTGGCGCAACTGGCAACTGACGAAGGCGCGGCTGGCAACTGACGGAGGCTTAGCTGGAGGAGTGTCCAGTGGACTGAGTGCTCAAAGAGGTCAGTGGGTCAGGGTGTGAGTCAGTGGTGCTGATGGAACTGGCGACGTTGAGCCGAAGCTTAAGAGACAAAGCTGGAAACAGAGGAGCCTGGGCGAACAAGACAGAAACTTGCGAAGTTTGGCTGGGCTGTGTTCGTGCTCTCTGTGGCTTTGTGCTTGAGCGATCTTGTTACATCTTTGTGAGCTTGTCTTCTTGAGTGTGTCTGTGCTTAACTTGTATCTTCTTGAGATCACTTGTGGAGAGGTTTCTCCACCGAGAAGGACGCTCTATCTTATCCGGGTTCACCGGGGCTTGATCTGCCAACGATCAATGGATCGCCCACCTTAAGGGCACGCCAAGGAGTAGGGGCAAGTTATCCCCGAACCTTGTATATCGAGGTGTTAGCGTCGGTTTGCTTTCCTTTGCTTTTGGATGTTGTTTTTAGTTTTCGATTTCTGCATTTGCTTCCACTGCCTAACTCTGAAGTGCAGAATAGTTTGTGAAAGCTGAAAGAAATTGTGTCTGGCTATATTCACCCCCCCCCCCTCTCTAGCCATCTCGTTTCCAACAAAAATTCCTAGCTTGGAGGGCTAGGTGAAAAGTCCTAACTTGGAGGGTTAGGTGCAAATTCCCAACTTGGAGAGTTAGATGGAAAAATCCTTAGCTTGGAGGGCTAAGGTGGATGAATTCCTAACTTGGAGGGCTAGGTTTGAGTCCCTTGATCGGTCTGGTGACCGATCAGGGACATTGGCACGCTGCTCGTTCGTGGATCGGTCTGGTGACCGATCCAGCGATGACTGATCAGACTGGTGACCGATCAGGGAGCACACAGTGAGGTTGGGAACCTACTGTGTGGCTCCTGATCGGACCGGTGACCGATCAGGGAGCAGGCTGCTTCCTCACTGCCTTGCTCCTGATCGGTCTGGTGACCGATCAGGGAACGGACGGTGAGTGAGTTCCCTTGCTGATCAAGTCCTGGATCGGTCCGGTGACCGATTAGGGACTTTGGATCTGATTACAAAATCACTGTTCATATGTCCTGATCGGTCTGGGTGACTGACGGGCCCGAACTATGTGTCACGAATGTGGGCCTCAAATTTAGAATTTATAAATGAAATAACTGGAAACCCTTTTACAATAAAAAATATGAAAATGTAATATAGGGGCCACAGGTCGTATTTTTCTCGGGGACTAGTTGTTGTGTTTGATTTGCGCTTGTATTTAGGTGTCGTGATTGTTTTTGGGTTTCGAATGTGATTTGGGTTTTAGGTTCGCAATCTGAAATGAAGATTCAATAAAAGAAAGTGAACAACTCAGCTATTGAACTTAACCCAAGTGATGCCAACAATGACTCAAACAATTTGGAAGCTTAAATGCAATTTACCCTAGTTTGGAAAATAAATCTGATGTGGAAGCAATTCAAATTTTGATGGATACTAATGTAGACGTTAGCTTCAGGAATTATTACTCTAAACAAACCGAATGCACTCAATATTTAACCAAACTGATACAAACTCAGTGCTAAGACTTTCCTTGGTACTAAGTGCAAGCCATTTACAAACTTGATACCAAAATGAAATAAAAACTGATGTGCCAAAGACTACAACTGATTGCAAACATTAAAACTGATCATCTCAGATTAAAGCTAATCAATTTACTTTGAAAACGAAGCTCTAAATGAGGTGCTACGCATGAAGGCAGGGTAAAACTCAGACCTGAAAGAAACAGTCCAGCAGTGGATCTAGATGTGGAATTAGAATGCAGAAATTCAGTCATGGTCCGAATGCAACTCTAGCTGAGTTCAAGCACCAAAGCACACTAAAAACAGCCTATAATTGGATACCAATCAATGCCTACACTGCCTCTTGACACAAAGTTTCAGAATTTTAGCACTTGGCACACAAAAAAGATTCAAGACAGAATTGTGCTGCAATTCGATTCCAATTGCAGAAATTGCAACTGCCAGATTTCGAATCCCAGCTGATCACTACAACTTAGTAGACAAATCCACTCAAGAAGTGCAATGCAAAAATGAGTGAAAGAAATCAGTAATAGACAGAATTCAGATATGCAAATGCAGTAACTGAATTGCGTGCAGATATGAAAATGCAGTCATGAGACAGAATTCAGAAATGGAAATGGATTCACATCAACCTTATGCGCAAACTTTGATATCACATGCTAATTGAATGGAGCAAGTTGCTATGTAATTTCCGGAGATAAAACAAGCTAACTTGATACAAAATCAGAATTACTGAATTAAAACTACTGAAAAGAAAAAGGGTACGCAGAAGACACACTAAGGGAAAAGCTGAGCAAATATGCAGAATTGAGATTGAATGCAGATCAAACTCAAATCAACTCATCAGCTACCAAAATGTTAACTTAAATCTCAGGAACAAAAACCAGAAACGAATTGAATTCGAAATAAACTAACAAATTGCAGAACTAAGCTGGAAATGGCAGATACAGGGCTGATACGCGAGCTGCCACTGATACGCAAGGATCTAAGCTGAAATTAACTGAATTTAAACACACTTATCCACTAGACAGGTTCCTAAACTACTAAACTTGAAGGATTAAAGCTAGATTAAGCAAAACAAGTAAGAAACGAGATTAACCAAATCTGAAAACGAAGACAGTAACTAAACTACAGCAGTAATTGAAATTACAACTAATTAACGAGATTAACTAAGAAATCTAAACATCGATCTCTTCCCGAGCTCGAATGCTTCTTGGTCGTCAAGCAAGAGTGAGCCTCGGACCCGCAAGCTCAGCAAATCAATGGAGAAACGACCTCTGCGAAGCAACTCAGCTCACAGTCTGTGCCAAGCTGAATTGCCAATCGATTTCTTCAATCTTGCCTTGTCCAACCTCGCGGATGATGTGGGGATGAACCAAACACTCCAGGGAACCCCTCTGGATAGCTCGGATGGATGGAAGGTGGATCAAAACCGAGATTGAAGCAATGAAGGACAGAGTTGCGGAAACCTCGCAACAACTCTGTTTTGGCCAATTCGGAGCTGGAAATTCACCGAAGCAACTCCCCAAGGATCTAGCACTCGATCTAGGTCAGAAATCGAGGGGTCGCGCCCCTTGAATTGAAGAAATTAGCTAAAATCGAAGAAGAAACGAAGAAGATGACTGTAGCGGCGGAGACGCGACCAAGAACAAGCTGCTGTGAACATTTGATTAAATAGGAACAATCGACGGCTCAGATTGATCGGAGGAGATCCAACGGTAGATCTTGGTCTGATTTGAGCCAAACTTTTATGATGATGATCTGGGGTCAGGATCTGCCTTGTGGTAGCTCGGATCCTCCAGATATGCAACGGATGATCCAGATCAACTCTATCTGTGAATGGACGCTCTAGAGCCCTCCTTGCTTGATCCAACGGTTGATTTAGCTCTGATTGGGATGAAACCTTCAGATCTTGATCATATAGCCTGATCAACCCTAACCCTAGCTCGGATTGCTTCAGATCGTCCCGGATGGCTCAGATCTAGCCGCTCTTGAATCGGACGGCCCGGATTAATCATAGGCTTGATAATTCGATCCGGTTCACATCCGACTCAGGTTTGACCCAGTATGCCCTAAGTCCAGGATCCTTTAATGCCTACAAAAATATATCAAAAAATTAGTGGTCAAATAATCCAAAAATGTGTAATTTTGCAATTAAGTCCAAAATAAGATAAAGTTCCAAAACCTAGGGTAAAATCATAATTAAGCAATAAAAACATGGATCAAACATGGATTTTAGCAATTAAAATAATCAATAAAATGGTGCTTATCAACTCCCCCACACTTAACCTTGAGCGTCTCGCGAAACAACTAAATATGTATCCCTTAGGTTTTCTAAAGCATAATTAGAAGCAAATGAAAAGAAATTACCTAAGGTTGTCAATTCTCATAAATCTAAGCTCTATGGATTAGTATCTTGTCCTCAAATCAACAACTTAGCCTTTTCATCTATCATGAGTCATTGAGATGAATTTAAATCACTAGCCTTTCAAGAGAAGTTTTGGTGGCTCTCTCCTTAAATTCTAAGTTGATGATGGAAGTGGAGCTCACTCATACACACATGCTTCTTGCACTACCATAGGCTTGCTTATTATCTACTCTCTACCATTAATCATGAATAGGATCAACATCTACAAAAACAAATGGAAACATGGAAAATGGTAAGAAATGGAATAAAAATCAAGGAAATGGAAAAATTAATGGAGTGGGAGACTTGGTTGCTCAAAAATATTTCCAATGTACTTTGCCCCATCTTAACAGTCCTCTAATGATATCAAAAGCATGGTGGAGTGAAACTTGAATAAATTTCTTTGATTTGGATGAAAAACCCTTCTTTGATTGCCTTGTGCCAAGTTTCCCAATTTCGTGCCAACTTTGTTTCTTCCTTGTCTTTTCTGATTTTTCTCTTCTTCTTTTATCTTCTAGCAAGGTCAGAAATGAACTGAGATAAAGCTTTTGATTCTAATGGGAGAAACTTCAATGATCTCATGGAGCCAAATTTCAACTTTGTGTACCAACTTTGTTTCTCTCTTTTCTTTTCTTATTTCTCAAACTGTTTTTTTTTCTTTCTTTTTGCTTTTGTCTCAGCTTCCAAATTCTGTTTCTGATCAGCTGTGATTTCACTCAATACTTTGTGACACATTTGTGTGCTTCATTTTTTTAATTCACAGCCCTTGAAAAATCCAATTTCAGCTTCAACTTGAACAAATCTGCACAAAAACTGCTTGTATGAAAATTTCTGCACTTAAACTTAGATTTGTTCCAGCTGCAATTCAGCTCCATTCTCAACCTTTCAGCCTTCAATTCAGACTTTAACATGATGTTCCCGATCTACATTTCTGTTTGATACAATCTGCTACAGATTTCAGCTGCAATTAGCTGAAAATTCAGCTTGTTTTCAGCTTAAACTGGTTTTGGCACAGAATTTTTCCAGCCTTCTTCGGTTCTGATTTAAATTCAGCATTGCTTCACTGACTTTCCAAACCAGATTTAGGTTGAGGCAGATCAGATTCCTTGCATTCTTTACAACCATTACATCACACAATGATAAACAAACAGCCATATATTTTTTTTTTCTGCCTTAACATGCTGCCTTCTTTTTTTTTTTCTTTTTCTGTTTTGATTTCTTTTCTGCTGCAATTCCATTGTTTGTGCTGTAATTCCCTTCCATTCCATTCCAGATCAGTAAATTGGATTCAGATTTCCTTCCTTCCTCTGATGTTTGGCACAAATTTCTGCAATAAGCTCAGATTTTCTGATTTGGCACAGATTTTTTTGTTTAAGTTTCAGATTTTTTCCAACTTGGGTTCGGTTATGTTGTGGACATGCTTCAACCTTTATCAGAAACAGCTGCAACCCAGCCTTCCCTGAGCTTCAAATGGACTGCATTCTCTGTTCCTTCTGATCAGCAAGATGGATTTAAACCAAGTCACTGCCGTGAGCTTCAAATGGATTGCATTGAGTTCAGATTTTTTTTTCTTTTCATTTGCGTGCCAAACTTTTGTTTTCCTTTGCAGATTTTTTTTTTTGTTGCACGCTACTTGAATCTTCAAAATGTAGTAAAGAATCTAAATCTCAAATTGCTCCCACCTCTCTTGCTCATTCTTGACACCAACTCACTCAATTTGGCACATGAAAATTTTTTTTTTTTTCGAAATGAAATGCATCCTTGATCAAAATTGCTTCCAAATCACCAATCACTTCCCCACACTTAAATCTTTGTCCGTCTCGGGCAAAATAGCATTAGAAACATATCAAACAACAAGTCCAAAGAAAAGTGAAGGTAAGAGTAAGAAATAAGTAAAGAAAAATGGAATGAACATGATTTTTGACAATATTGATATGGAAAGGAAAACAAAAGGATTAGCCTCTATAGATGTGATCCAATCATTGAAATATGATTTTGAAAGAACCTAAGCAAGTTCTAGAGTTTAATAACATGTGTGTCACAAATATAAGGCTAATTCTCACTAGGTGCAAACGATTCATCTCAACTCCTCAATCAAGAATCTAAAAGCCAAGTAGTACTCAAATATCCAAGATTTCATCCATGAGCCTAGACCCTAAGTTTTGACAACCAAATTTAATTTATTTTCAAAGGACTCTAAAATGCTATGGAGAAAATCTAAAGGGATATTTTTATTTCTACTCATGCAAGAAGAAGTGCTAAAAGGAAATACAGGGTATTTACAATGTCTATTTATTCAATTTACTCTAAAAAAAACATAAGAGTGAAAAATGCGATAAAAGAAAATACAAGAAAAATAAACTCCCCTTTATTCGGGTGGGCGGAGTCTATCCAGATGCAGCCTCCATCTTGGTAGTGGAGGAACATAAGTGGCTGGGAGATCTCGGACTCCCCCACACTTGAACTTTTCAAAAATTTGCTCCGGTGGCCGCAGGCGATTTAGGTTCAGAATCCATGTCAGAGGTGGAGTGCTTTGAATTAGAGTAAAATCATCTCCTCCTTCTTTCTGCCTTTCAGAAGTCCTTCCAGGAGGCTGAAGTCTGTTCAGTTGGAGCACCCACTCCTGAAGTCTTCTGGACCCTGCAAAAACATGTAATACCTCTCTCAAGCGTTCAGGGTCAGAAAGAAATAAAATAATATCAGTCTCTGCATAAAGTGAATCCAAAACTGCATCATGTCTAATTAAATCAATTTCTGGTATTTCAATGAAATTTTCAAAATTATTTCCTACCAAATTTGCATCCAGATATTCATCACAAATAAAGAAATCAATTTCTGGCTCATCAATAGAAATTTCACAATTATTTTCAATCAAGGGTGTATCAAGTAATGTGGCACAGCCAATGAAATCAATATCAGGTATCTCCAAAAGTCTTTCACATTCATTTTCAGCATAAGACATAACAAGAGATTCATCAAAATAAATAACATCCATTTCAGGCACTTCTAAAAATTTTTCACTATCCATATCCACAAAAGATGTATTAAGTGATTCATCATAAAAAACTACATCAATTATGGGTGCCTCTAAAATTATTTCGCAATCCATATTTACAATGGATGTGTCAAGTAATGCATGATGATCAATAAAATCAATGTTTGGTACCTCTATTGGATTTTCAGAAACACTTTCTACACAAGGTATATCAATAAACTCATCAGAATCAATAACATCAGCCCTAGGTACCTCACTGCATTTTTCTGAAGAAAGAGGAGAAATACTTACCTGAGCGTGCTGGAGAATACCTGAGGTTCTAAAGGTAGATGTATCCTGGTTCCTCCTGGTCATGTACAAGCTCCTCTTCAGCCTCAGGCTCTGGTGGACAATCAACTGGTGATCCTTGGGTGCTTGCTTCCACCATGCAAGTCCCTACACTTTCTGGTTCATTCTCTAAATCTTGTGGTGGTCCCTAGGGCTTAGTGCAATCCCCTACACCTATGGAATCTTCTCCTCTACAAGTTTCTCCTGTAATATCTGCAACAACAACATTAGAAAAATTAGGACCATCAATAATGCTATCATCAGAAAATAAAAGTCTAGAATGGTCCTGTGGAGCTTCTGTTTCTTCTTCTGGAGCTGAAAAATTTGAAAATGAATTTTGAGTAGGAATCTCCGGAGGGATGCATGCTGTAGGTGCCCAGACTTTGATGAGTATGTCATCTTCTTCTTCTTCTATCAAATGTGCAAGATTACTTGAAGAAGGACTTGGCCATGCACTAGGGTCACCTTGAACTTGCATTTGATTCATTTGACTAGCAATTTGTCCAACGCCTCTTTCTATGTCTTGAAGCCTTTGCTGCTGTTGATGATATTGTACAACTAGTTGATAAATCTCCTCCATTCTTTGTTGTTGTGCCTCATTCTCATTAAGATTCTCAAAGCCTCCTTGGTTAGCATAGCTCCTTGACTGATTTTGAAAGGATGAAGTAGGCTGAAAATTTTGAGCTTGCTGATTTGGTTGAAAACATGGCTGTTGAGGCTGATTAAAGGGCTGATATTCTTGGAAACTTTGCTGGGAGTTGTAGCCTTGAAAGTTTCTGAATTTGGTTGGAAAATGGAATCGGTGGCTGAAAAGATTGCTGCTGAAAATTCTGATTGCAAGGTGAAATTGCTGTAATGGACATGGTTGCTGGAAATTGTTCGAACCTTGTGGCTGAAAAATTGTTGGTTTTGTAGTGCTGAAAAACTGAAATGATTGAAAACTTTGGCTGCCCTTGATTGTATTGCTGGAATTGAGGTTAAATTGGCTGAAATGGGTTGCTGAAAATTGGGCTGAAATTGGCTGAAAACTGGGGCTGAAAATTCTGGACTGAAATTGGCTGCCCGTTCTGAAAATTCTGTGAAATTCTGGAAATTGGCTGGAATTTGGGCTGAAATTGTGGCTGAGGTGGCTTCTGGTAAGTAGATGACTGAGCTTTACGTTCTAGTTGGTAGTCCAACCCTTTAACCACATTTTAACTCCTCCAATGCCTCTTTATCTCTTTGACCCCATTTTGAATTTGCAGCCCTGTCACAAACAAACAAGAAAAATGGCAGCAACCGTATACAAATGATAAAGCACAAAAAAGAACCCAATGATATGTCAAAAAGCATACAAACAAAGATCTAACAAATCAACTAGTTGCGTCCCCGGCAACGGCGCCAAAAATTTGACGGGCCCGAACTAATGTGTCACGAATGTGGGCCTCAAATTTAGAATTTATAAATGTATACTGGAAACCCTTTTACAATCAAAAATATGAAAATGTAATATAGGGGCCACAGGTCGTATTTTTCTCGGGGACTAGTTGTTGTGTTTGATTTGTGCTTGTATTTAGGTGTCGTGATTGTTTTTGGGTTTCGAATGTGATTTGGGTTTTAGGTTCGCAATCTGAAATGAAGATTCAATAAAAGAAAGTGAACAACTCGGCTATTGAACTTAACCCAAGTGATGCCAACAATGACTCAAACAATTTGGAAGCTTAAATGCAATTTACCCTAGTTTGGAAAATAAATCTGATGTGGAAGCAATTCAAATTTTGATGGATACTAATGTAGACGTTAGCTTCAGGAATTATTACTCTAAACAAACCGAATGCACTCAATATTTAACCAAACTGATACAAACTCAGTGCTAAGACTTTCCTTGGTACTAAGTGCAAGCCATTTACAAACATGATACCAAAATGAAATAAAAACTGATGTGCCAAAGACTACAACTGATTGCAGACATTAAAACTGATCATCTCAGATTAAAGCTAATCAATTTACTTTGAAAACGAAGCTCTAAATGAGGTGCTACGCATGAAGGCAGGGTAAAACTCAGACCTGAAAGAAACAGTCCAGCAGTGGATCTAGATGTGGAATTAGAATGCAGAAATTCAGTCATGGTCCGAATGCAACTCTAGCTGAGTTCAAGCACCAAAGCACACTAAAAACAGCCTATAATTGGATACCAATCAATGCCTACACTGCCTCTTGACACAAAGTTTCAGAATTTTAGCACTTGGCACACAAAAAAGATTCAAGACAGAATTGTGCTGCAATTCGATTCCAATTGCAGAAATTGCAACTGCCAGATTTCGAATCCCAGCTGATCACTACAACTTAGTAGACAAATCCACTCAAGAAGTGCAATGCAAAGATGAGTGAAAGAAATCAGTAATAGACAGAATTCAGATATGCAAATGCAGTAACTGAATTGCGTGCAGATATGAAAATGCAGTCATGAGACAGAATTCAGAAATGGAAATGGATTCACATCAACCTTATGCGCAAACTTTGATATCACATGCTAATTGAATGGAGCAAGTTGCTATGTAATTTCCGGAGATAAAACAAGCTAACTTGATACAAAATCAGAATTACTGAATTAAAACTACTGAAAAGAAAAAGGGTACGCAGAAGACACACTAAGGGAAAAGCTGAGCAAATATGCAGAATTGAGATTGAATGCAGATCAAACTCAAATCAACTCATCAGCTACCAAAATGTTAACTTAAATCTCAGGAACAAAAACCAGAAACGAATTGAATTCGAAATAAACTAACAAATTGCAGAACTAAGCTGGAAATGGCAGATACAGGGCTGATACGCGAGCTGCCACTGATACGCAAGGATCTAAGCTGAAATTAACTGAATTTAAACACACTTATCCACTAGACAGGTTCCTAAACTACTAAACTTGAAGGATTAAAGCTAGATTAAGCAAAAACAAGTAAGAAACGAGATTAACCAAATCTGAAAACGAAGACAGTAACTAAACTACAGCAGTAATTGAAATTACAACTAATTAACGAGATTAACTAAGAAATCTAAACATCGATCTCTTCCCGAGCTCGAATGCTTCTTGGTCGTCAAGCAAGAGTGAGCCTCGGACCCGCAAGCTCAGCAAATCAATGGAGAAACGACCTCTGCGAAGCAACTCAGCTCACAGTCTGTGCCAAGCTGAATTGCCAATCGATTTCTTCAATCTTGCCTTGTCCAACCTCGCGGATGATGTGGGGATGAACCAAACACTCCAGGGAACCCCTCTGGATAGCTCGGATGGATGGAAGGTGGATCAAAACCGAGATTGAAGCAATGAAGGACAGAGTTGCGGAAACCTCGCAACAACTCTGTTTTGGCCAATTCGGAGCTGGAAATTCACCGAAGCAACTCCCCAAGGATCTAGCACTCGATCTAGGTCAGAAATCGAGGGGTCGCGCCCCTTGAATTGAAGAAATTAGCTAAAACCGAAGAAGAAACGAAGAAGATGACTGTAGCGGCGGAGACGCGACCAAGAACAAGCTGCTGTGAACATTTGATTAAATAGGAACAAATCGACGGCTCAGATTGATCGGAGGAGATCCAACGGTAGATCTTGGTCTGATTTGAGCCAAACTTTTATGATGATGATCTGGGGTCAGGATCTGCCTTGTGGTAGCTCGGATCCTCCAGATATGCAACGGATGATCCAGATCAACTCTATCTGTGAATGGACGCTCTAGAGCCCTCCTTGCTTGATCCAACGGTTGATTTAGCTCTGATTGGGATGAAACCTTCAGATCTTGATCATATAGCCTGATCAACCCTAACCCTAGCTCGGATTGCTTCAGATCGTCCCGGATGGCTCAGATCTAACCGCTCTTGAATCGGACGGCCCGGATTAATCATAGGCTTGATAATTCGATCCGGTTCACATCCGACTCAGGTTTGACCCAGTATGCCCTAAGTCCAGGATCCTTTAATGCCTACAAAAATATATCAGAAAATTAGTGGTCAAATAATCCAAAAATGTGTAATTTTGCAATTAAGTCCAAAATAAGATAAAGTTCCAAAACCTAGGGTAAAATCATAATTAAGCAATAAAAACATGGATCAAACATGGATTTTAGCAATTAAAATAATCAATAAAATGGTGCTTATCAGTGACCGATCAGGCTTCAGTCTGATCGGTCTGGTGACCGATCAGGCTTCACTCTGATTGGTCGGGTGACCGATCAGGTTTGTATAGCCGCGAGAGCTGGGAATCCCAGCGAAGCAGTGGATCGGTCTAGTGACCGACCCCCACGCCCTGGATCGGTCCGGTGACCGATCACTTTAATTCAAATTGTGCTGTCAGACGCTCTGATCGCGTCTGACCATATTCGATTTGCTGTCACTTACATCTGATATTTGATTTACTGTGTGACACGCTTCTCTAACACTGATTAAGCTGTAGGTGATAGGGGAGGATTCAAACACTCAAGGAGAGGTCAATGGAGGCTTTCCTTGGAGCAGGTTTGTCTGATTCTCCATTTCAGGTTGCAACGGCCGAGTTGCAGACTGGAGCCGAGACTGGGGCTTGGCTGAGGGGATCTCAGGAAGACCAGAGAGGGCTCAGTGGTAGCTAGCGTTGGCAGTGTGGTAGCTGGAGGCTACGGAGGATGTTGTCACCTGGTGCTGTGTGGAGAATCAAAAGCGCGGAAGCTAGCTTCGTGGAAGCAGAGAGTTCGAATACAATCTTCTTGCTGCGCCTTGAGTTCTCCATTACAAGCTTGTTGTGTTCTTGAAGTTTCATCACTTTTGAGCAAGCTACTGATTTCGAGAAGCAATCATCCATTACTTGAGCGCTTGAAGGAGAGAACAAGGAGCTTGGAGTCCGACAGTGGGAAGACATGAAGAAGGGTTCTTGCGTGAGATCGCCACTGGGTGGAGCTCAGGGAAGCTTGATGTGTTCTTGCCCATGCTAAGTGTTTGAGTAAGATCCTTCTTGTTGTTTCTTTGTGCTTAAACTTTATCTGTGATTGAAACACTGTGGAGAGGTTTCTCCACCGAGAAGGAGATTTCTTCCTATCCGGTGATAACCGGGGCTTGATCTGCCGACGATCAAGGGATCGCCCACCTTAAGGGCACGCCAAGGAGTAGGGGCAAGTTATCCCCGAACCTTGTAAACCCTCCTTGTTAGCGATCTTGCTAATTGTGGTTGTTTGTTTTCGATTTCTATTTTGGTTTTCTGCACTGCTCTATTGCTTTATTTCTTCCGCTGTGCTACTGATAAGATTGAGTGCAGAAATCGTGATAAGTGCCAAAGAGAAAAGAGATTGGCTATATTCACCCCCCTCTCGCCATCCGTTTCGAACACACACTTCTTGGAAATTAAAGTGTCTTACTCAATAGAAAGACTAGCTCAGTTATATGTACAGGAAGTGATCCGACTGCACGGAGTTCCAAAGACCATTATCTCCGATAGATATGGATGTTTCACTTCGCACCTTTGGGAGTGTGTATAGACAGCACTTAGCACTAAACTGAGATTTAGCACAGCTTTCCATCCTCAGACTGATGGGCAGACAAATAGAGTAAATCATGTTTTAGAAGATATGTTCAGAGCTTGTGCATTAGATTTCAAGGGCAGTTGGTGCAAGTATTTATGTCTAGCTAAGTTTGCCTACAATAACAACACCAAGCTACTATTGGTATGGCGCCTTATGAAGCTCTTTATGGTAGAAGGTGCAGATCTCCTATCTGTTGGTATGAAAGTAGTGAAAAGAAAAAAATAGGGTATTAGACTGACCTTATTGAGGATACTGCAGAAGCTATAAAGAGCATCCACCAAAGAATAGAAACTGCTCAGAGTAGGAAGAAGAGTTATGCCAATGTGCGGCGTAGACCGCTAGAGTTCGAGGTTCGGGATATAGTTTTCCTCAAAGTAGCTCCCATGAAAGGCATAATGAGATTTGGCAAGAAAGGCAAGCTTAGTCCTCGTTACATAGACCCTTTCTAGTTACGAAAAGAGTTGGCAAAGTAGCTTATGAGTTAGAGCTACCACCAGAGATGTCAGTTATTCACAATGTGTTCCATGTCTCAATGCTGAAGAAACATATCCCTGATGCCAACCAAGTGATTGAGCCACAGATGGTACAAGTTCAAGAAGATCTCAGTTATGAAAGTTGACCTATTCAAATAATAGATCCGGCTGTCAAGAAATTGAGGAACAAAGAGGTACCCCTAGTAAAGGTTATATGACTAAACCAGAAGTTTGAGGAGGCAACTTGGGAAGCAGAAGATAGCATAAGGCTAAAGTATCCGGAGTTATTCTAAGTTCGAGGATAAACTTTTTATAAGGTAGGGAGAATTGTAACGTCCGAAAATTATCAGAATTTTTTCAAAATAAAAATACTTAAAAATTTCTTTTGTAGAGTAAAAGGGTCGAAGCCAAGGTTTGATCGAAGGACCTTTGATCTAGTATTAGTTTAAGTTTCCATTAGGTGGTGGTAAAGCATCACATTGGGATATGAAAACAATTTAAGATATGTGCAAGTAAGCACCTAAGCACCCATTCATGGAAGTTTCTTCAACTTCCACTTCGTATATAAAGGAATAGAAAGAGGAGAAAACTAACCGTTTCCTGACTTTCTTCTTCTTCCTCTTGAGAAAGAGAACTAGGGTTTCTCCTTTCTCCTTGTGCCTAAGACTCGGCGACTATGCAAAAGACCTGGGCGAAGGGGTTCCACACTAGACTTAGCACTCGGTATTAGTGAGTAGTAAGCATCAAGGTAAGTAGATCACTCACCTGTAGTAAAAGTTCTCGTACGATTTTAGATGTCATAGAACTTGATTCTAAGCCTTTTGTGTGTGTGATTTGAGTATAGCAAGACCAAGGTCTTGATTTGCCCAAAAATGAGTTTTGAAATTAAGGCACGCAAGGTGCTCGATGAAAGTACAGAGTAAGACCGAGGTCTTTCTATGTCCTAGAACAAGTTGTGGGATAAGGCACGCAAGGTACATTGATGTAAGTACAAGACCAAGGTCTTGATGTGTCGTAAAACAAGTTTTGGGAACAATACTTTTTAAGTGCAAAGAATATGCAAAGTGTAAGCATTATAAGTACAAGTGTCTTTAAGTATATTACTTTTTTTAAGTGACATGTACCGGGCCGAGGCCCATGAGAGATCTAGGCGAGCCTAGTAGAGACACTCTAGAAGGGTTCGGTGGCTAGCTACCCCGAAACCTATTAGGGATGCGCACATTGGTACTGTGTCGGGCCCAAAAGCAGGATGTTTATCTATTTTAAAGTATGCAAGTATACAAGTTTTTAAGTTTTCAAATGTATACAAGTTTTTAAGTATACAAGTATACATTGTTTCAAGCATGTTAAGCATTTTTCATTTCAAGCAAAGTTTTCAAATGCAAGCATTTGTTATAAGCGTATTCATGAGCATATTCATATTAAGTATGACATTTCCAGTTACATATGTTTTTGAAGCAAGCATTCTTTTAAATCATGAGCATGTTTAATATTGATTGCATGTTTGTGAGAGTATGATCTATTTACTAAGCAATTTGCTTATAGTTTGCAACCTTTTACTGCAGATAAAGGTAAAGAAAGGATATATGTCAATGAGGCTAATGGAAGGATGATGGTGTACGGAACCGTGGATTAAGAACTCGGGACTGAGACTTGCTTAGTGTTATAGCTTATTACTTTAGTTGCATGATAATTTTATTAGTTCCGCAAAGATTATAAGTTTGAGTTGCTATAGATGGTTCATGAACTAGCACAAGTAAAATGAATATGATTTCTAACTATAGTTGAAGTAGAAGTGTATTCATTGAACTATTCAAATGTTTCTAAGTCTGGAAATGAGATTCCAAAATTACCAGTTGGCTGCCCGGGGTAGCAGTCGACTGCCCTCAGTGAATTTGAGGGAACAGAAATATTGGTCAAGTGAAATCTAGGTAGGGTCAACTAATCAATCAACTGGTAGTCCCTCCAGTGGATTGGTCCATGGCCCAATTTCGAACAGAAAGATTGGTTGAGTGACGTCGGGCCAAGAGTTGACTGGCACCAGTCGACGGCTCCTCCATCAGTCGACTGGTGATAGTGTAGGAGAAAGAAATTGTGGCCTCTGTAGGGTATGGCTTGGCGGGTTTCCTAAGTGAATACTTGGTCGTTCCAAGAGACCTCTCCATTTCTACGGATTAAAAAATTAATCCGAATGAAGACCCGTCTCCCAACGACCATCTCTTGTCATATCGAACGATCCAAATTACAACTCGGCCAATTACAAAACTCGGCCTTGTAATTTGCTTGACCGTTCGACCATGGAAAAGGCGATGAGTGGATCGCCGACTTTCATGTTTAAGGTTGGGGTCTAGTTAGTAAATTATTGCCTATGATACAAAATCAAAATAATAAACTAACTATCATAAAATGACAAGGTAAACAAACATGGCACAAGAATAAACAAGGGAGCTTGGGAAAGAGTTATACCTTCCCGATCAACTCGCGGTCTTCTACCTTATGTCCCTCCCTTCCCGGCCGTCGTGTGGGCGACGGTCTACCGGGAATCGAGATCACCAAGGCCTCCAACTGAGTTTTTCTTCTCACCTTAGCTGAAACAAGAAACCCTAGTTCCCCTTGCGCTGGCAACTTCTATCCTCTTCCTTTGCACCGCCGACCGCCGGAGCTGCTCCAAGGCCTCCGGATCAACTGCAAACCTCGAGAGGAAGTAGAAGGAGATGAAGAAGGAGATAATTCTCCTTCTTCCACACCCAAACAGCCCTAACTCAAGCTCTCCCTCAATCCTTGTGGCGCCGCCGCAAGATGTGGTTACGCCGCCTCCCTCCGGCCACCGGCGGCTTCTCCACTCTCGGTGAGCACCACAAAAGGTAGAGGAATCCTTTGCCTTGTCTCTGTGAGTCTCAATCGAAGCCTCGTGGAGAGAGGATGAAGGACCGAAGAGGAGAACCCTCTTCTCCTTGGCGTCGGCCGAAAGCCCTAGGGGAGAATAGGAGAGAGAGAGAGAGAGGAAGAAGAGAAGGGAGCCTAGGGTATCAACTCTTGGATCAAACCTTGATTTCATGATCTCCTTGGATATTTATAGGGCTAAGGTAGGGACCAAGAGGAGGAGTTGGATCTTGGCCCACCAATGGATCTAAACCCGATGCATTAATTAAGATTCATTCCACTAAAGGATCTTAATTGAACTTCCTCACCAACCCACATATTTTCATATAGGCTCCACATATTACGAGTCGTCCATCCCCCCATGTTTATGATCTCAAATGCCCGTTAATTAATTTAAATTATTGACAATTTTAAATAATTAACTTCTGGGTCCTTGACTAGTACCACTCAATCTTATCATCATGCCAGATTAAATCTACCTGCAAGGTTTAGCATGATGAACCTTTTGAGCTCATCAAGGGGGCATCATCAACCCGACTCACCAGGACACGGATTCCGTCAATATCTACATCACATCATATTATTAATATTATCTCCCAACTTACCGGGCCTATCGATCTAATAGAATAGATCTCACCCATTGGTAAATCAAAGAAATAATAATTAATAATATATGCTCGTTATTATATCGGGATTAAGGGATCGTACTCCATAATAAAATCTGAAGTCCTATCCAATTATCAAGTCAGTACAAATTGGATAACCTCTGGCTTTGGCCCTGCTCAATGTACTTAAAGTACACTAGTGTAATTCTATGGTCAAGACCAACCACACATAATTACACTACAACCATCTTGATGGTTTATCCAATTCCATCTCGGTTGTGAGCCTCTACATATACTAGGCAAGGAACTGATAACATGATCTTCCGTGTGACACCACACACCATGTTATCTGCAATGCTTAGTAATGGACTTCATGCATGTACTAATATAAACAGGCACCTAGTGTAATTGTGATTCTCTTTTCAAATGAAGATGTTTATATAAAGAAATCATGTCTTTCAGTATACACATCTTACATCCTCCCTCTTAGCCTAAGGATAGAGGGGTGTTACATTGGAGCTGAGTGGAGTCTCTGCCGACAAACTACCTGAGGTAAGGATTGGTTCTAGCAGTTTGGATTTCTCAAGGTTGCTACCTTCTAATCTATAATTTGCGAGTATATCTTTGATTGAGTAGTGTTTCTGGGAATGGATTTCTGATTGAGATTTTTCTTCGGAGATTTCAATTCTAGATGTAAGAATCGTGATCTAGATATGGCTAATGAGTTTCCCTGTGACCTATGGAGTTACTATGAGTTTTGTATTGATTCAGTGTTAGAACATGATCATTGTTGTGGTTTCATGGTTCTATTTTGAGGTTTTGATGAGCGTTTTGTGTTGGCTATTTGTTTGGTAGGAATCTCAGTTATGAACTTGTTCTATTCAGATTTGTTCCATATTGGCTTTGGTTTGAGTGAAATAGGATTTATGTTTGGAGGGTATAGTGTTCTATAGATTTGTAGATTGATAAAGATGAGCTATTTTCTATTTTGATTATTGATGCCGTGGTAGATCTGTGGAGGTTGGGCTCTAATGGCAAAATAGGTAGAGTTAGATGAGATGTTTGATGGATATATTCAAATCTGTGAGCTACAATGGATTGATTGGTTTTGGTTGGTTTACCAGTTGTGGGACTCTTTGATTATTTGGTTCCTTGTTTCTTCCACTTCCATGGGACCCAATTATAGAATCTGATTGTTCTAGACTACTTGATATGCTTGCTCTAGGGTTTTGTTTTAGTATTTGGATCTTGTGGTGTTTGCCGTGTGCTACTCTGGATCTTAGAAGTTGATCATGACTTGGGATGAGCTTTTGGTTAGGTTGAGGTTAGGTGTAATTTGAGATGTTAACCAAATAACCTAATCTTGATAAAGTTGAATTTGAAATAAACCTAACATAAACCTAAATATTAATTACGCGGGGTAATTTGTAATCTTTCATTTAATTAGATGTAATTAAATGAAAAGGAAATGATTAGGTTAACCTAACACGATTGAGGGATTAATTAACTATTTATTATCTTTTTTAATAGCTAATTAAATATGTCCTTGATACAGAGGCTTAATTTGGATTATTGTGGTGGATTATTAGCGGGTGGTTCTCCTTGTAATTGATTTGGACTTCTACTATTTGGAGGCGGGTGCTTCTTGCTTGTATTCTATAGTACCACATTACCTTTATGCATGACTATTTGTATTTATGTTGTAGGTTGCTAATTACCTTTATCTGTTACCGTTTGTTATCCTGCTTGATCTTGGATATGATCTAGATTTTCTTTCTATATAGTCTCGTTATTTATTATCTGATTCTGTATAGCATCGATATGAGCATGAGTACGTAGATATAGGATAGCATACCATGGTATGGTTGCATTGATTGATTCTAGTCATATTTACACGTGTATCTAGATATATGATGACTGGGTTATGATGCATGTTTACAAACTGTGCATGTTAGATTGTGTTATGTATCGATGACCTAGTAAGGATTGCATGTGTTAGAGTAATGCACCATCCCTGTATTATTGCAAGCCGACGATCAACGACTCCCTTATGGTTGAGTCTATCGTCTTTCGGCACATAATATGCACACACGACCACTCATGGATTAGTAGATACCATTGGGTGTGTGCATTTGGTATGTACTACTCCGCTTGACCACTCATTGGTAGTGGTTTCGGAGTGTGGTAGCAAGCAATGATCCCTTCTCATCCCATAGACCAGAGAAAATGAGAGAGATATCTCCCCCATATATACTTGGGACAGAGCGAGAGCTCCACCAGCATCCTGTCCACTCGGGCACTTAGGAGTAATGATGGCAGATTGCGGACAGTGGCACAACTCTACCCACTCAAATGATGGATATGATATGCCTCGTTGGCTCGACTGGTGTTAGGAGTGATCATGTCATTGCATCATGTGCATATGATACATTTGTGCATTTGATTGTGTTTGCTGCATTTATTTACTACATATGTTTGACATACACATACAGGATATACCATTTGTGTGGTTTGATAACCCTGCACTTGCTCATATGATATGAATCAATTTTATGATCAGGATAGGCTAATTTCTAGTATGTACAATCATTTGTTACTTCAGTTATGCATATTTCTGATATTACTACTGAGACTGTATTATGTTGTTTCTGTATAGCTTATTCAGCTACTTGTTCTGTCATGCATATCTTTATCTATACTCTCAGAGTTCACTTAGACTCACCACCTGTCACAATGCATTTGTTTTCAGGTTGATAGCTTGCCGGAGGAGTCCAGTTGCTAGTCCCGGGTCCCCACGACTCCATTTTGTTAGGTGCATCCGCGCATTTGGTTTTTCTTTATAACATTTGCTTTGGCGTTGTATTCATTTCTATATCGCAGTCTTGTATTTTTATTCATTCGTGCGGTATTGTATTTTTAAGTCCTTTGTTGGACTTTGTGTGATTGTTTTTGGCTGCATATCTACCCCGGGCACTCAGGTAAGCTTTACAGTTTTCAGTATTGCGATATTTTCATTTTCCATATGTTATATATCTATTTTGAGGTCTGAGGCCAAATATGAACTACGCGTGTTGTATGAATATGTAAATTCTTCGCCAGATAGGGGAGATGCTGTTCGATTTTATATTGGATCAGCGGCTCCGTTAGTCTCGGGGCGTAACACATGTTGTATGAGCAGTCTTATTATTGGTTTCAGGGTTTTTTGATCATATTACCTCTCATGATGGTTTGAATTTGGTATGTATTTTTATTCAGTTGATCTAGTTAGGTTTCATTACTCCTATGAGACTATATACTGTTGACTCTCTGGTGCTTGTTTTAGCTTATTACCTCCAAGCATTATCTCTGTCTATTACCCGCGAAGTTCTCCCGGTCTCACCACCACTTTGTTTGTTGTTCTTTTCCTCAGGTATCTGATATATGTAGCTCTGGAGTCGCTTGGAGAAGCCCAATTCGCTAGTCCCTCTACACGTCACGCCGAGATTGCTAATATTATCCTTTTCATTTGGGCCCATGTTTCTGCTTTGCTATATATCTTTAGCATTTTGTATTTATGATTCAGTCTTATCTTGTGAAGGTCTTTTACGATGTTTAGCCCCTTGATGGGGGTTTATTATCTTTGTATTATTGTAAGTCACACTGGTGCACACTTTGTTATGTTGTGGTTGTGTGACATATGTTTTTTCTTTCTATTTCTAGCTGTGTGTGCTCAGGTAGATTGTGAGTAGCCATGTGGCATATATACCCGATCTATATGTTATCCATAGAGAGGAGTTGTATCCGATTTTTGTCGAACATGCGGAACCCGAGGGTGTGACAGTAGTGGCTGCACAAATCAATTAGCCTTTAGTTAGATAATAAGGCCATCAAAAACAAAAAGTCTTACCAAATGAAATTATTAGGGGAGTCGGGAGATGACTCGGCCCTAACATTTGATGTAGCCCCTCCTCGAGTAGAGAACTCTTCTCAAACTTCAAATCCTGCAGCTTCTGCAATGTACTAAAGTGGTCTCACTCTAGATAACAATCTTTCAGAGGAGGAGGCACGGGCAACTCGCGTTGCCATTGGGTTGGTCAGGGTAGTGAACCCAGGGGGTTAACAAAGAAAAATTAGGCTTTTCACCCCTTGTGTAAAGATGGGAGGTCGTCAGTGAGATTGAGCGCAGCTCTAGAGGAGAAGAAGAAGACCTCATCTTCCATATTCTTTGGATAAAAAAAGTAATGAAAAATTATAGGGGATAAGGATATTCGATATAGTTGGAATAAGATGGCTACTCTAGTCACAATTCAAAATGAGATAGGACTTAGCTGCGATAGAGGAATATTGAAATATTTGGATACCACGGTAAAAAATGATGGAATGGGAAAACACAGTCCACTCAGAAGATAACATCTGAAGAAGGTCAAGAACTTGGAGGAGGATGATCCGATCGATCATTTCCATTAGGGAGCCTTATCAGATGATTAGCTAAGATCCCACATGTGGTTCTTAAACGATCTAAGGTCTTGACCATGAAATTAGACTCAACTAACCTATACACGGAGCGAAAGATGATTCTCCATCCATTGAGGACACTGCCAACTATTGAGGGCACCCAGTCAAGAGTTGATCAAAGTGAAGAAAGAAGAAAGGAAGTGAACAACTTACTAGGAAAAAGTAGGCAAAAAGCTCGAAGAAGAAGAAAATGAAGAACGACATATACAGAACTAGTGACGGGGCAAGTAAAGGAAAAGGCATCCCTATTTAACCTAATACTTCCCACCTTAATCAATCATAACCTTTAGATCTCTTGTGTTATTTATGTATAGGATCACGTGCATGGATAATCAAAATTCAATAATCATTGATTGGTTCTGGGTGCTTAGTCTTTTCTACCATGTGTCATATCTCATTAAGGTGATGTAACCTTGGAGGTGTATTCGTGCATCATGAGCTCAGGAATCAAAGAAGATGATGTAGGCTACATGTTGAAAGGAGTGGCTACATTTAAAAGACATCGTCGGAGGTATGCCAACATTTAATGCGTAATCCATTCAGGAGTATGTGATGGATCAGCCACATGGTCCACTCGTCAAACAACTAAAATTATCCCGTTCGGTTACAACTAGAGTCCAGTCAATTTGACTCCCACCTCCTTTGACTAAATTTGAATGGGAGACTTATGATCTGGAAGGATGTCAGAGAATGCCACTTGGATAGGAGAAGTTGGTATTCCAATTGAGGTGGCAGCTAGTCGACCCTGACTGTGTCGTGCCCCTAACTTCTTGGCGCTCTAACTACCACCTCGACTTCTTGGTGCCCTCAACTATCGCCCCCGACTTCCTGGTTCCCCTGATTCGATGTTACCCTCAACTCCTAGGTGTCCTCATAATTTCGTCTCCTAGGTGACTCGACTCGGGATTTAGGACCATTTCATGAAGAAGATAATACTCATATAAATCTCAAGATTTAAGACTATTTTAAGAAGAAGATAATACTAGCACAAATGTTAGAATTCAAGAATATTTCAAGAAGTAGATAATAATCATGAAGGAGGAAAGGACATGTGGAGAACCCAAGAATTAGCCACTACCCTATAAAAGGTAGCTTCCTCGATGGTCACTAGTACTCACAAACATGGATGTATTAAAACCCTAAGTTACTGCTTCTCTTCTTCTTCATCCACCACCAAACTAACTTGAGAGTCGGAGTAGTTATGCTAGAAATCCTTGGTTGTCATTCCAACTCTCTTTCTTCGGTTTGCTTCAATCTAGGCTTTCTCAAAATTACTTGTCGATCCTTGTTGTTGCTTGGCTATTGGCAACAAGTTTGCCCCCCGCATCAACTCATTGATAGTTTGTGCGTCGGCGTTATCTGGCAGGACCATAAATATTTTTTAAAAAATAATTAGCAATTAAATAGTTACTGATTATTTAATTAGCAATTAAATAGTTACTAATTATATAATTATTAATTAATTATTTACAGATTTATTAATTATTAATTTAATAGTTATTGATTATTTAATTACCAATTGAATAATCATTGAGTATTTGATTAGACGTTGAATAGTCACTGATTATTTGATTTGAAATTTAATAGTTACTGATTATTTAGCGGCAATTTACCAAAGGGCGTATCCAACTATTCGTAATTATCGAATAGTGTACCATGGTTTCTATTATACCAAAGGGCGCATCCCATATAGTGAAGTTACTTTTATACCCCTCCCGCCAAAGAATGGCTTTATCAAACACATTTTCGAGACAACCGAACCACTTTATCAATAAAATATAAATTTGTGGATCGGATGGGGAGGAGTCAAAATTTTCTCCGTTCTCTCTCAGCGCAACAACGTAAATGGAAGTCCTTCATTTCGGATAAAAGCTCACTCTCAACCTCTCTCAGCGCAAGAACTCGGCTTCTTGCAGTCCTACATGCCCTAGCTGTGATATAGTCGCGAGCTCATCCCCCGAATCCCTACGGACAACCAAAACCTAGGCATTGCTCGAAAGTGTTTGTGGGTGATCCTGAGGTGGGTTTTAGTGTGAACGTTGAAGTCGAGACTGATCGGCATTATACACCAAGGGGTTAGGGTTTCTGCACGTTTGATTTATTTGATAATGTCAGGAAAAAGGTCTGTGGGAGGTTCAGCGTCTTCTTCCTTGGCATTATCCACCAAGGTATGTTAGCGATATGCTTAGGTCAAACTTGCATAGTTTGTCAACATGTTTAAAATTATTTTGCTGAATAAATTTGTACTGTATGTATATAAACTGTAGGATTCAGATGACATTGGACAAAAATTACGTTGGTGCAGTGTTTTACGACACTTTAAACAATTTTTTGAAGAATTTGACATTTTAAATGATCGACACATTGCGAAGATCAAAGGGTCACCTTTCAGTTTTTTCCTGGACATACAAGAATTGCAGCATATCCGTGGAATTTTGGTTAATATATTTGAAAGTTGGGATTCAACCTCGCAAGGATTTAAATTCTCAGGTAATAGTTTTAGTTATGACTTGTAGACAATATCTATAGTATCTATAGTAAGATAAGACAGTAATATAGATGGATTGAAATGATTAGTTTTTGATAAAGTTTAATCATTTCATTTTAGGGCTACTGACAGACTGAAGTGAAAATGACTTCAGGCCCTCGGTAGGCCTGAATTAAAATCATTTCAGGCCTACCGAGGGCCTGAAGTTAAGTTAGTTCAGGCCCTCGGTAGGCCTGAAATGAATACATTTCAGGCCCACCTCGGGCCTGAAATGAATTCATTTCAGGCCCTCGGTAGGCCTGAAACGAATACATTTCAGGCCCACCTCGGGCCTGAAATGAATTTATTTCAGGCCCTCCTCGGGCCTGAAATGTATTAATTTCAGGCCCACGTTGGGCCTGAATTGAAATCATTTCAGGCCCAACGTGGAATAATTTCAAGCCTATATTCTGTTGGATCGAGAAATGCGAGAGAGGGGGGGGTGAATGTCGCAATTCGTTCGGATTTAAAAAGAGCGGGTGAGCAGCGGAAATAAAAGAGAACACAACAACGCAAACACAGCCGGTTTACTTGGTTCGGAGCCTGGGTCGACTCCTACTCCAAGGCCCACGGTCATTGACCGTTTTCTGCGGGCAATTCTATAAGTTCGCAAAAGTTTACAAGACAAATAATAAAAATCTTTTCGTAAACTTAAATACAACTCTTGTTACCGACGTCCGGTGAAGATCGAAGTTCCGGAGCAGCGGGACGTCGTCGGCTTGAGTTGGCAGCTTTCTTGAGTGTGTCGTGGAAGCAGAAGAGCGCAGAATTGTCGAAGGAATTAGTGCCTTCAGGAAGGGGGTCGAGGGCCCTTTATATAGGGCCTGGGGGCGCCCTGGTCGACGGGGGCGCCCCCCACGTGGCAGCTGATCCGGTTGCTGCTCGGTCGCCGTCTGATCCCCTTATCCTCGGGATCCGGTTTGACCGGGGCGCCCGGATGACTCGGGGTGCCCGGATTGAACGGTCAAAGCCTCATCTCCTTGGCTTCGCAGAAACGCTGTTCGGCAGCTGTCAGTGGGGGCGCCCGGGACAGCGGGGGCGCCCTGTGAGTGTAGCGCAGTAACACACTGTTGATTTGCAATGGGGGCGCCCGGGACAGCGGGGGCGCCCTGGCTATGTACTGTTGAATTGTTGTTGTGAACACCATGGGGGCGCCCGGGACATCTCGGGCGCCCTGGTCAGCAGTTGCCTCACTCCTTTGAGGCACTCTGAGCTGCAGACACTCGTTCCTTCGGTCCTGCATCCAGGGTTAGTCCAAAACACAATAAAACAATAGCATAATATATTATACAGCCTTAGCTGTCTTGGTTCTGACTTTGGTCTCCAAAATGGAGCCCTAGGTCGAACCGACGCCTAATGTTCCCTCAAGGAGAACGCGTCCTCACCTACTCCTCTCGGGAGAGTTTACCTGGTGCCAGCCGGATCCTCCAGTTGGACTTTTGCCCGGCAGTCCTTCGCCAGGTCTTGAGTTACCAAGCTGCCCTTCGCTTGGTGCCTAGCTACCCTTCGCTAGGTCTTTTCTTCTGGCAGCCCTTCGCCAGCCTAGCAGTCCTTCGCTAGGGCTTGTCTTCTGGCAGCCCTTCGCCAGGACCTAGCAATCCTTCGCTAGGGTTTTTCCATTCTGGCAGTCCTTCGCCAGGGCCTAGCAGTCCTTCGCTAGGGCTTTTCCTGTACACTCAAGTAGCATTGTTAGATAACAAATAACCCTTAACTTTTGAACCCTTTTGCCAATATCAAAATACAGGTTTGACTTGGGTGCAATCTGCACCAACAATCTCCCCCTTTTTGATATATGGCAACCTAGTTCAAAAGATTAAGGAAAAAATGCTGAAATTGAAATCCTAAGTTAGATTTTCTCCCCCTGGAAGAAATCTCCCCCTAGGTTTTTCAAAAGTAGGTGGTTTTAAGTTTAAATACTTAGACAATAAAAAAATGTTCTAAGTTTGAAGAAGTTTTCATACTTTAGCAAATTTTGAGTTTTTAGGAAAACTTTCTAAACTTAGACTTTTTTGGTTTCTAAACTTTCTAAATTTTGAGTTTTTAAATATGCAATTCAGAGCACATTTTAAGGAAAAATTCAGAGCATATTTTAAGAAAATCAATTAAGCTTTCCAAGGATCAGAGCAAAAGAATTTTTTTTTTTTTTGAAAATCAATTAAGCTTTCCAAGGAAAACATTTTTGTCAATTAAGCTTTCCAAGGAAAACATTTTTGTCAATTAAGCTTTCCAAGGAAAACATTTTTGTTCAATTAAGCTTTCCAAGGAAAACATTTTTGTTCCCTGTCCCTGTTTCCTTTCTAACTCTCCCCCTTTGACATATATCAAAAAATGCAAAAAAATACAATATTTGCAATAAATAAATAAAGTATTTACTGTACTGAACCGAGCTGGTATCTAAGTCTGGTTAAATCTTTAGGGACCTGTCTAACCCTATTAGCTACTTACTAACTGTTATAAACAGTAGCTTTTGCTAGGGTTAGTCAAGTTAAGTGCATTGTTCAAGTTAGATTGTCTAAACTTGATACTTAACTTGATTGCTGTTCAGTTTGTATTTAGTGCCCCAACTACTGCAGATGCACTGACTTAAAGCATCTTGAGTTAAGGCAAAGACCTAAGCATCTCAACCCTTTCTAGGTTATCATTCAAAGTACCCTAAGGTGCTTGTGAGATGCTGGCTTCTAGAGCTATAGGTGCATGCAGTTCTAGGGTTAGAGCCTAGGCTAAGTCTATTTCGAAGAAAAAACCTAATTTTGAAGGGGGTAATTTTGAAAATAAAACTAAGAAAAGACGAAAAAAAATTTAAAATCAAAGTAAAACATTTTTAGCAAAAAATCAATTAAGACATTTTCAATTAAAGCAGAAGCAAAAAAAATATTCTACTCTATTAAACATAATCCTAGCTGCCTTCTTAGTGAGCTAAACTCAGATTCAGGTAGGGGTTTAGTGAATATGTCAGCTAGGTTAGATTTGGAGTCTACATGCTTAAGGACTATTTCACCCCTAGCTACATGATCTCTTACAAAGTGATGTTTTACTTCTATGTGTTTGGTTCTTGAATGTTGTATTGGGTTTTTGGTTAAGTTAATTGAGCTAATATTGTCAATATTGACTTGGGTCTGATTGTAGTCTAGCTGAAAGTCTTTAAGAGTGTGCATCATCCATAGGAGTTGAGCTACACACTCTCCTAAGGCTACATATTCAGCTTCAGTTGTGGATAGAGCAACACAGTGTTGCTTCCTACTGCACCAACTTACTAAGCTGTTTCCTAAAAGTTGACAACTTCCACTTGTACTTTTTCTATCTAATTTACAACCAGCATAGTCAGAATCAGAGTATCCTGACAACTTAAAAGATGAAGTCCTAGGGTACCAAATCCCTACATTTAGGGTGCCCTTAATGTATCTTAAAATTCGTTTTAGGGCTGCTAGGTGAGTCTCCTTAGCACAGGTTTGGTACCTAGCGCACATTCCTACTGAAAAAAGTATATCAGGTCTGCTGGCTGTAAGGTATAGTAGACTTCCTATCATACTTCTATAAAGTTTTAGATCTACTGATTTGCCATCAGGGTCATTATCTATTTTCACATTTGTGGCCATTGGGGTACTTATACTTTTAGAGTTATCCATTTTAAATTTCTTAATTAGTTCTTTAGCATATTTAGATTGATGTACATAATTTCCATCCTTAGTTTGTTTGATTTGTAACCCTAGAAAAAAGTTGAGTTCCCCAAACTAAACTCATTTCAAACTCATTTTCCATTATTGTTACAAATTCTTTTAGAAATTTAGAGTTAGTTGATCCAAATATTATATCGTCTACGTAAATTTGGGCAATAAATATATCCTTTTCTAAAATTTTAACAAACAAGGTTGGGTCAATTTGACCTTGTTTGAATTCTTTAGAAATCAGGTAATTGGATAATCTTTCATACCAGGCCCTAGGTGCTTGTTTTAGTCCATAAAGGGCTTTACTAAGTTTGTAGACATGATCAGGTTTTTCTATATCCTCAAATCCTGGGGGTTGTCCTACATAGACTTCCTCCTTAATAAGCCCATTTAAGAAGGCTGACTTTACATCCATTTGGTATAATTTAAATCCTTTATGGGATGCAAAGGCTAGTAACATCCTAATAGACTCAAGTCTAGCTACAGGGGCGTAGGTTTCATCATAATCCAACCCTTCTACTTGGTTGAATCCCTTAGCTACTAAGCGGGCTTTATTTCGGACTATTTCACCTTGATCGTTTAACTTATTCCTAAATACCCACTTAGTGTCAATTACGGATTTGCTTTTAGGTTTAGGAACTAATTCCCAGACTTGGTTTCTCTCAAATTGGGCTAGCTCTTCTTGCATGGCTAAGATCCAGTCAGGATCAGGTAGGGCATCCTCAATAGTCTTAGGTTCAATCTTTGAAATCAGGCTATTTGACTAAGATTTCTACAGGAAGCTCTAGTTCTGACTCCTAAGGTTGGATCACCTACAATTTGGTCAATTGGGTGACTGAGTCTGGGTTTCTTATTTTTTCTAGTACTTGGCTCAGCTTCAGGTCCAGCTGGTCCAATAGGTTCAATTCTGAGTTCATTGGTTGGTTCAACTGATTCAGAAGTTGGTTCATTTGTTAAGTCATTAAAGGGTTCAGTTAGGGTTTCAAAGTTATCTTCTTGATCAGTATTTGGTGAAGCTAAGTCAGAATCATCAGATTTTGGGTTAGTTTCTTCATCAAATATTAAGTTGGTTGTTTCTTCAATTTTCTTAGTTATTTTGTTGTAGACTCTATAAGCTCTACTTGTTGTAGAGTACCCTAAAAAGATACCTGGGTTTGACTTGGCTTGGAATTTTCCAAGATAGTCTTTAGTATTAAGAATATGGACTTTGCATCCAAAGACTCTAAGATAGTGTAGGTTTGGAAGTCTATGGTAGTAAAGTTCATAGGGTGTTTTATTTAATCTTTTATTAGGTAGAGTCCTATTTTGGATATAGCAAGCTGTGCTAATTGCTTCTGCCCAATAGTGGTTAGGTAGGTTAAATTCATTGAGCATAGCCCTAGCAGCTTCCTGTAGGGTTCTATTCTTCCTTTCTACTATGCCATTTTATTGGGGGGTTCTAGGACACGAAAATTCGTGTTTATATCCGTTTACATTGTAGAATTCTTCGAATCTTTGATTCTCGAATTCTCCCCCGTGGTCAGACCTAATTCTTTTGATTTTTGTATCATTTTGATTTTCAATCAATTTACAAAAGTTGTTAAATAATTTCAGGGTTTCATCTTTGGTCTTTAGAAACCTAACCCAGGTGAACCTAGAGTAGTCATCAATTATCACTAAGCAGTATCGGTTTCCACTTAGTGACTTGGCTCCATGTGAATCAAATAGGTCAAGGTGTAGGAGCTCAAGTGTGGTTTGGGTTTGATCAGATTGGATCAATTTGTGACTAGACTTGGTTTGTTTGCCTTGATTACAAGATTCACATATTAGGGTTTCATTATTCTTAATTTTGGGGACACCTTTGATTAAGCCAAGTTGGGTAATTTTTGAAATAGTTCTTAGATTGGTATGACCCAATCTCCTATGCCAGAGTTTTGATTGTTCTAACTGTGTTAACATGCATTTGGGTATAAGGGGCAGATTTATAGTATATACATTATTTTTCCTAGTGCCCTTAAGCATGATTTCTGAGTCTTGTGCATTTCTAATCAGGCAGTTAGAATTGTTGAAGGTAACTAAATAACCAGAGTCACATAACTGACTTATGCTAAGTAGGTTAAAACTAAAGTCTTCAACCAATAGAACTTTCTTAATAATGAAATTGGATTTAAGTTCAATATTACCTGACCCAATTACCTTGAGTGTAGCATTATTTCCAAATGCCACTGAGCCCAGGTTTTTGAACTTGAGTTTGGTGAACTTCAATTTGTCTCCAGTCATTTGTCTGGAGCATCCGCTATCTAACATCCATTGGTCCAAATCTTTATGTTCCCTTATTTCGCCGTTGTCGGAGATGGTCAGCTTGCCGTCGTCCTGGTCTGAGTCTGAGTCAGTCTCGATTTGACTCGAAGCTGTCAGGGCTAGAAGATTGGACTGGGGTGCTTCTTCTTCTTCTTCTGAGGAAGACTCGTCCCAGGTTGCTTGTAGTGCCTTCTTCTTCCTGGTCTTTTTGGACTCCTTTAGACTTGGACACTCAGTCTTGTAGTGGCCCTTCTTCTTGCATTCGTAGCAGGTTACGTTGGGTTTGTGTTTGTCAGTTGCTGGTTCAGCTTGTCCGTCCTTTCTACGACTTATTCTTCGTGTGTTGGTTTGGTTCTTCAGCTTTTTGTAGTAGCTTCGAGCTAGCCGGACCAGTTCAGATTGATCTTCTTCTTGATCTTCTGTTTCTGAATCTGAGGTAGATTCGAGTTCAACTTGAGTTTGTTTCTTGGTCGTCTTTCCTGTTTTCCCTGCAAAGAAAGCTATACTTTTCTCGACCAAATTACAGTTAGTCTGTTCATGCAGTTCAAGTTCAGAGAATAACTCATCTAACTTAATTTTTGAGAGATCCCTAGAGACCTTGTATGCATCCACCATAGATGCCCACAAGGTAGTTCTAGGGAATGCGTTTAGGGCGTACCTTATCAGGTCACGGTTTTCAACCTTGTGACCTATTGTATGAAGACCGTTCATTACCTCTTGAATTCTTGCGTGGAGCTGGGCTGCTGTCTCGTTATCTGCCATTTTGATAGTGAAGAGCTTGTTCAGTAGCAGGTCCCTTTTGCTGATCCTCGTGTCTGAGGTTCCTTCGTGGAGCTCGATTAGTTTAGCCCATAACTCCTTTGCACTGTTGAAGGGGCCTACTCGGTTCAGCTCCTCTTTCGTTAATCCGCATTGGAGAGTCTGAGTTGC
>JAGFNQ010003549.1:0-89141 GCA_024364735.1 Boesenbergia rotunda | reverse complement strand
GAGTTGCAACCCATAGCTACTCCATTTTTTGGTTTCACGGGGCTCCAATTTCATTCGATCGGGCAGATAAATCTTTCCTTGTCCATGGGAGATGCATACTTAGTGAGAGCCCAGTGTACGCCATTCATGGTGGTCAATGTAGCTTCTTCGTATAATGTCAGACTGGGTCGACCAGCAATGAACGCCTTTTAAGTAGTGGTTTCCACATTCTACTAAAAGATCAAGTTTCTGGTCGGGGATTGGGTCGAGGAAGTTCGGGGCAACCACTAGAAGTGGTTATTCGGGTTAAAAAGTGGGTGATTTCTTGGATATATGATCAATGAGCGAGGAATTAAAGCGAATCCAAAGAAGGTTCAGGTAATTGAAGATATATCTCCACCTTGTAATCTTCGTGAGGCACAAAGATTGGTCGAGCAGATCATTGTACTCTCCCAATTCATATCCAGGTTGGACAATAGGACCCTTCTATTCATTAAGGTTCTACGCAAAGTCTTCAAATTCGAATGGGACGAGAAATACGACCGAGCCTTTGCTGAGTTTAAGGAGCACTTGTCCGACTTGCCTATTCTATAAAAACCAATAATGGGGGAAAAGCTATCACTCTATCGATCAACGACCAAGCAGGCTGTGGGATCGTCTTTGTTGCAGGAGGAACGTAATACCCAATATCTGTTAGATCTTATACGGTTGCTAGAGGGGGGTGAATAGCACTTTTCGGTTCTTCTTCTACCTACGTTGTTAGTTGCGCAAGCGGAAACAATAATAATGAATACAAACAACGCTAACAATACCGATTTACTTGGTATCCACCCCTAAGGGTGACTAATCCAAGAATCCTTCGGTGGATCACTCCCAGGATGACCTTCGGCTAGCCCTTGTCGCTCCTTGTGGGTGGAGAAACCTCGCCACAGCACTTCGACAATACCTGAGCACCAAAGGCTACTAATCTACTCTACCCAAGTAGATTTCGCCAAGAGTCTCAGCCCAAACCGAAGCCCTCTTAAATAGGACTTAAGGCTGACAAATCACCACCAGTCGACTGCCCCCAGCAAAATCCGACCGTTACACGCCTAACGTTCAAATTTTGGCTGCTACCAGTCGACTACCCCAGGGGCAGTCGACTGGTCCAGGGTCCAGAGCCTACTGTGAGTTTCTGTTTGTGCTGGCAGTCGACTGTTATAACACCAATCGACTGCCCAGCCTCTACAAACACTCTTCCTCACTCTATTGACCCTCGTCGACATGTACCTTCAAGCATACTCCCTTGGCTTGCTCTTTGAAGTCCTCTTCCACTGGTTATCGTCCCTCGGATGCGCACGCAAGTCCTCGACTTGCCTTCATGCCACCCTTCGCGTGTGCCCTTTGAAGTCCACTTCTCAGCTTTCCCTTGGAGTCATTTTCCACCCTCTTTATCTTCGGCCCTCGTCCCTCGGATGCACACAAGCCTCCAATTTGTTTCTATGTCATCCTTCACGTACGCCTCGAAGTCCGTGCCCCTCGGCTCATCATCTCTACTATACCAAGGTCCCTCAGGTGCACACAAGCCTCCAGCTTATCTCCATGCAACCCTTCACCATACCGAAGCCGTCCAGCCAAGTCAATATGTGTAAATCTGCAATCCTGCACACTCAATTACACATATTTGATCACAAGGGAAAACCTAACTTAAACCCTTTGCCCAAACATCAAAACTCATGGTCACTCCGGACCATAGATTGCCTCAACAATTTCTCCCTTTTTGATGTTTGGCAATACGTTTAAGTTAGGGAAAACAAATAGTATAGAATAGCAATAACAATGCTAAACAAATAACTGAACTTACGTTGCCAAGACTCCACCTTGGACTTACACCGCCAATGCATATGCAATGCAAACAATGTATGGATCCTATCCCAAGGCATCCCATACCTAACCCTCCAAGTTAGGACTTTTTCACACCTAACCCTCCAAGTTAGGATTTTTCACCAAAATGGGTTTTTAAAGCTTCTCCAAAGCCCCTCCTACATTGGACTTACAAAGTCTTTTTAAGAACCTCTCCTAGGTTCACCTTACGCCAAGAATGGAGCAACCATGCTCCCCCTTTATCTTAGCTCCCCCTAGACCTAGGGTTTCCCATAAAGGTGCGTTTGGTTTCCCAAATTAAACTCAACACTTCTCCCCCTTTGCCTAACATCAAAAAGACTCCAACAATATCCCAATTATTGGATCTTTTAATCCTTAATGATCATAAACAACGTGTACTAACCCTCCATACAATTGTTTTACAACATTTGGACACCTTTCCAGCTGCTGATACAAAAATCAGTCTTGACCAATTGACTGCCCCCATTGCAGTCGACTGATACTCTGAAAATCAGTTTTTCAGGCCACATTCAGAAATGCGCCAGAAATTTCACAAATCTCCAAAAATTCTCAAATGTTGTAGAGATATTTGTAGTACTCATACCTACTTGGGAAAAATATATTTCACCATGTATCTATCACCATTCCCAAGTTTAACATAAAACTCAAAAATTTTCTATGAAAATTAAGGCAACTAGGAGGCAACCTCCCCCTTAGCCTATGCCTTCTTCCAATTTTCATTTTACCAAGGTTATGTTCTACCCAACTTAACACCATAACACCAAGTCAGGTTCTACCCAACTCAACTTCCAAGTTCTTCCCCCTTGGGCACCATTAAAGGATTGCCCCTAAGCAATATTATCCCTAGTGCCAAAAAGAACTCAACAAACCCTTGAACAAGCTAAAAAGTTTGCAAGCACATTTGCTAGGGTATATCCTATCCTTTCATGAGAAGTACCAAATGTGCTTGACTTTTAATACATCCTCTAATTTCCTTAAAAATGGGCATTTTGTATCATTTTTGAAATCTACTCATGATTCCTTGTGTTTGCCAACTCTAACCAATATCAATTTGCACCAGGAATTGTCCTCAATTCTCCCCTTTTTATCTCTTATCCTTAGATACATATGTACTTATCAATCTTCCCATTCATCAAGCATTTATCATTTACTATCATCCATTTATCTCTAACCAATATCAATTTGCACCAGGAATTTACTATCATCCATTTATCATTTACTATTGTTTGCCAACTCTAACCAATATCAATTTGCACCAGGAATTGACCTCAATTCTCCCCTTTTTATCTCTTATCCTTAGATACATATGTACTTATCAATCTTCCCATTCATCAAGCATTTATCATTTACTATCATCCATTGAATTTAAACCACTCATCAATTTTCTTAAATTCCATGATATCCATATAATCTCATTTCATACAATCGCCATTAAACCATGAGGCAAACCTTTGTTCAAGGAATATAATCAAGGATTTTAATTTTAAGGTCATATCCTATCATTCAAACACCTTTTCTGGCTAAACCTTATAGATCAGTCGACTGCCCCATGGGCAATCGACTCCCAAAACTCACAGAATGTTTCTGGGCTGAGATCAGTCGACTGCCCCCAGGGCAGTCGACTGATACCTGAATTTCAGGTTTTTCAGCCCAATTTCAGTAATGCCTAAATAATTCCACAAATCTCCAAAAAATCTGAAATTTCGTGGAGAGATTTGTGGAGCCTATGTCTACTTGGGAAAAATATGTTTCCAAATAAATGTACTTCAGATCTCAAGATTGGCACGAAACTCAAATTTCTCTAAATTGTATCATTGAAACCTTGTCCAAAGGTTCTAATTTCGACCTAACCTTGATGCCTCTTCCCATACTCAATCACATTACATTCCTAGCACCAAGTTATATGACATTTACACTTTAAAACTAATTTCTCTCAATTATAATCTCATTTTTCATCTTTTCTCCATAATTCTCCTCTTAATGTGCCGATTCTCTAGGATTAAGATCTACCCTAGTCTTCCAACCCTTTTTGGCACATTTCCTTGTCTACCTAGGCTTTGTAGAGAAACCATCTCTTGAGATCCATTTACCATGGACCCTAAAGGCTCCTAGAGCTCCCCCTTGAGCTCTTAGTCCTAGCCACCTCCCTAGGTGACTCAATCCACACTAGGCCACACCAGTGAGCCCCCGGTGATTCTTGGCCTACCAAATGAACTCTCTTAACCTTAGACACCTTGTCTTTGGTTAAGTCATTTTCTTTCCCTTTGAATGACACCCCCTTGCCATTCTTGGACTTTCCATCCTTGCCATAACCATATGCTACCCTAGCATATTTCTTTCCATTGGCCTTGGAGGTCTTAGACCGGTATCCCAACTCTGATCTATCATAGTTGGGTTATAGACTACCCAACATCAAATCTAAGCCCTTAGATCCAACCTTTAATCTTTCTAGGGTCTTTTCTAATTTATCAAGTCTTACCCTCGAGACTTGATTTTTCCTTTCTAAGTTTTTAACCTTTGAGTCCATATGTCCACTTTGGACATTCCTAGACCTACCCATTTTCTTAGGCATGTGTCTTCCCTTCTTGGGATTTATGCCTTGATCCTTAGGTACAAAGGTGTTAGGTCTATCATGATGCTTGTTTTTTTTAGGGTTTTGATATACCTTGTTAACCCTATTCCTATCATTATACTTAAATCCAAAATTATGCACCATTAAATATTTTTCATTAAATCTAGCATGCATGGAGGGATAATTATCACTATTTTTAACATGCATAGAGGAACTTAAATTTGAATTGCGTTTTAACTTAGGGTTAGGAATTACCTCCCTTACCCTTGTAGTTCCTCCTTGGCGTGGGTTGTTTTTCTTCCTTTCCTCCTCCCATCTTCTCATGTGTCCCAATTTCCTTAACTCTCCTTTTCTTGGACACTTGGTGTGGTAGTGCCCTAGCTCTCCACATGTGAATCATCGAATTTTTCTTTTTTTCTTTTGGGCTTCTCCAATCCTACAACCCACATTAGATTTAAGAGAATTTGAAATGGGTTTAGATTTTACCTCTTTTTTACCTAGTGGGAACTTGTCCTTGTAGTGCCCCTTTTTATTGCATCCAAAGCATGTGATATGGTCCTTTTTATTGTCTTTGGTGGAGGTGAAGGCTAAGTTGACTTCTTCTTCAACATTGGATGAAGTGGATGCTTCCTCTTGTTCCGGTATAGATGAGGGTCTCTCCTCCCCCTCAATTCTTGAGATTGATACTTCCTCTTCTTTTCTTGAGAAAGTTGATGATTTTTCACTCAATTCTTCTTCTTCACTTGATGATGTCGATACTTTTTCTTTTTCCCTTTCTTGGACCATTGAATCCATTTCTTTTGATTCTTCCACTATTTTGGCTTGTGTAGGTTTCTCATGATATTCTTCTATCTTTTTCCATAGATCATGTGCATTCTTGTATTTACCTATACCACTCAAAAAATTTTTAGGTAAAATATTAACTAATATATCGATTGCCTTCTTAGTTGCCTTTGCTTGATTTTGTTGCTCTTGATTCCAATATCTAGGCCTAAACTTCTTCCCGTGCTTATCCTTTGGAATCTCGAAGGGCTCTTCTAGCATCATTCTACATTCCCACTCCATTCCAAACCAAGTCTTGATCCTTGCCCTCCAAAAGTCAAAATCTTCGTGATCGTAGGGTGGTGGAGTGTAGATGTCATCCCCAAATTTGTCTTCCATTGTTCTTCCCTCTAGCTTTTGCTCTTCTTGGCGGTTATTCCAATCACGAGCGGTCTTTCGCTCTGATACCACTTGTTAGATCTTGTACGGTTGCTAGAGGGGGGTGAATAGCACTTTTCGGTTCTTCTTCTACCTACATTGTTAGTTGCGTAAGCGGAAACAATAATAATGAATACAAACAATGCTAACAATACCGATTTACTTGGTATCCATCCCTAAGAGTGACTAATCCAAAAATCCTTCGGTGTATCACTCCCCGGATAACCTCCGGCTAGCCCTTGTCACTCCTTGTGGGTGGAGAAACCTCGCCACAACACTTTGACAATACCTGAGCACCAAAGGCTACTAATCTACTCTACCCAAGCAGATTTCGCCAAGAGTCTCAGCCCAAACCGAAACCCTCTTAAATAGGACTTAAGGCTGACAACTCGCCACCAGTCGACTGCCCCAGCAAAATCCGACCGTTACACGCCTAGCATTCAAATTTTGGCTGCCACCAATCGACTTCCCAGGGGCAGTCGACTGGTCCAAGGTCCAAAACCTACTGTGAGTTTCTATTTGTGCTGGCAGTCGACTGTTATAACACCAATCGACTGCCCAGCCTCTACAAACACTCTTCCTCACTCTATTGACCCTCGTTGACATGTGCCTTTAAGCATACTCCATTGGCTTGCTCCTTGAAGCCCTCTTCCACCGGCTATCGTCCCTCGGATGAGCACGCAAGTCCTCGACTTGCCTCCATGTCACCCTTCACGTGTGCCCTTTGAAGTCCACTTCTCATCTTGCCCTTGGAGTCATCTTCCCTCGGCTCTCGTCCTTTTACGACTTTGCTAACTCTTCACCAGCAGCCTTAACTATTGCCTTCGCTCCCTCTTCATCTTCGGCCCTCGTCCCTCGGATGCACACAAGCCTTCAGCTTATCTCCATGTCATCCTTCATGTACGCCTCGAAGTCCGCGCCCCTCGGCTCATCATCCCTGCTATACCAAGGTCTCTCGAGTGCACACAAGCCTCCAGCTTGTCTCCATACAACCCTTCACCATACCGAAGCCGTCCAGCCAAATCAATATGTGTAAACCTGCAATCCTACACACTCAATTACACATATTAGATCACATGGAAAAACCTAACTTAAACCCTTTGCCCAAACATCAAAACTCATGGTCACTCCGAACCATAGATTGCCTCAACAGTATCCTGTGTATTTCTTAGTCATTTATTAAAGGATGCAGAGACCCGATACACCACTCTAAAGAAATTGGCTTAAGGATTGGTCATGACTTTCCGATGGTTAAGACCCTATTTCCTTTCGCACTCCATCATAGTTCTTACAAATAGCTAGCTGTGCCGGGTATTGACTAATCCAGAGGTCTTCAAAAGACTAATTAAGTGGACAATAGAGCTAAGTGAATGTGATATCTAGTACCAACCTCGGTCAGCCATAAAGGCCCAAGCCTTGGTGGATTTCATGGTTGAGCCCACTAGCCCTAATGGAGAGGAGATGTGGAAAATCTTTGTGGATGGATCCTCCACTCACAAAGCAAGTGGGATGGGGATATTATTGATCTCTCCTTGGGAAGATATGTTGCAGTTATCCATTCGACTAAATTTTCATGCTTCCAATAATGAAGCTGAATAAGAAGCTTTGCTAGCCGAACTATAGGCAGCCAAATGGGTAAGCGCAGCCAAAGTTATTATTCACTCTGATTCACAGCTAGTAGCTCAACAAATTGAAGGAGATTTTGATATACGGAATGACCAATTGAGACGCTACATGGAGGCATTTGAGTAGTTAATGGCAAATTTTCAAGAAGTTATTTTACAGAAAATCTCCCGGTCAAAAAATACCAAAGCATACGAGTTAGCTAAAATGGCTAGTTCCTTGGCTACTTAGACACTGGAGGATCCCATCTACCACCAAACTCTAATATCTTAGATTGACATAGAAGTTGCTCGAGAGGAAGGGGCTGACTAGAGAACTCCCTTGGCCACTTATATTCAAAAAGGAGATCTGCCGAGTGATTCGTCGGACCCGACTACTGAGAAGGAAACACCGCTACTTCTTTTTGCATCTTATTTATAGTTGTGTATGGAAGATCCTGACCACTGGATGTAAAGGCGACAAAGTTCCCTTGGCTATTTGATTGAAGCACTAAACCCTAGGTGAGACTCTTCGTAAGCAGCACCAATGTCAGGGGAATGATGTTAGTCATGTTAGTATATGTTACCTGGGTAAGCCTCCAGCTATTGTATGCTCAGCAGTTAACCTAAGGCACATGATGTCAAGCCACGTCTCATTAAATGTTATATCTTTAAAAGATAACCCTCATTAAATGTGGAGGATTCTCTCTCTCTCACACACACACACACACGGCAGAGGCATTCCAAAAGGAATTACTCACTCGCCCAATTAGTCAGGCTAATAGCTCCTTCGACCAGACTTGATTGGGAGACTAGTGATGTGGGCGTAAGGATAGGGATCCACGTCACCCTAGAGCCCATCCGGATGAGATGGGTGTCATACCCTCTATCGGGATAACGTGTCTCCACGTCATTCCAAAGCTCAGTCGGGCAGGATGAGTGTCATTCAATCCGACTAAGATATTGTGTCTAGTGTGGAATAAATCCTGCCATTGGATATCCAGATCATGTCCTAACCAAAGACATCACTCCCCTCTTGGGATCATAATTCCCGAGCGGATGTCGCTTCTCGCTTGAGATGATAAGTCCTGAGCGGGTACTCAACCGGTGGCGAATTGGACTTATATAAGTCCCGAGCTAGTGGCAAGCAGACGGTCTTAAGATAATTAATGTTAGTGTGTACACTTATGTGGCAAGATACTTTTATGTATTTATGGATAATTATTTTAATAAAGACAAGTATTTGTCATTAATTATTTACTTTTTTGTATGTATATGATTAATAATAAAGTCCCACAGATTAATAGTTATATTATTCTGAAAATAGTCCTTGATCGGATAGATATCTAGAGGGGACATAGATATCTAGATCAACGCTGAGTATGATTAGGTCAAGATAGCCCGAGGGATGGATATCCAAGTTATACTTGGGGGTGCCTTGAGTTAGAGGTACACTATCCGCTTAAGGGAACACCACATATTAAGCATCATTGATGGTTCGTCTAAATGAACGAGTGTAACTGATCTTTTGACTTGAGACCTTCATTTATTCTATGCGTGGAGTTATATACTTTGACGTCGTTAAAAACAGTCTTTAATCGAATTGTGATTAATACGATAGTTGGGTGTATGACAAAGTGTAGAGAGAATAGTGTTGAGTCAATAGAGAATTCATCGCTCTATTGGATTAGGGAGTTAATATCTTGGTCGCTTGATAGAGATATTAGTAATTCGAAATCCATGGTTATGGGAGGAATGATTATCATTCAAGATGAGTCTATTATATCTTGGAAATCAAGTAAAATAATTATTTTGGTAATGATGTATAGTGCATCGAATTAATTAGGATGTAGGGTAAAGATGAAGAGATTGAATTACACAGTAATCAGTTCATGGAGGTTTTAGTTTATAATTAATATTCTATTATGCTGGATGGCTAAAAACTATTGCTAGACGATTACCTTAGTCAGTATATGGATTTATACTGCCTTCGTGTATAGAAACTAGAGGGTCGCACACATGGTACATAGACATGAATAGTATCTGTAATTGATTATTTTAACGGATACTAAAATTAATCAATTTATTATTTCTGAATAAGAATTAATTAGATTATTAATTATTTCTGAAATATAGGACGCTAGAACGGATTAAGATCAAATATAAATTTATTTGATCTAGATAAGAGAGAGTGAAATTTATCTCTTATTCTCTTTAGAGAATTTGAAGAGTCACAATTATGTTGGCAATAATGGAGAAGATGAAAAATCTCTATTATTGATTATTAATGGAGAATTTAAAGAATCACAATTATGATAATTAATGGAGAAGATGAAGAGTCATGTCTCTTTATCTTTCTTGGAGGCTATATATAGAAGACGACTAGGGAGCACTTCTCCTTTTTCTTTCTTGTACGAGCTCTCTCCACCTAGCTCTCCCAGGAAGCCTTCGGCAATCTACTCCTTTTCTGATCGGAGACACATCTTCAGATCCACAGTGCTTCCGAAAATATTCTGTCGATCCAAGTAGCTAACACCTAACGGATCATCCAGTTCGTGATTCGTGCACATGGATACCGCTAGAGGAGTCACATATGAGACTCTCATCTGTTCGTGATATCATTCACAAATAAGCAAAAGATTACGAAGTATCTTTTCAGATTATGCTAAATTTCATATCATTTTATTTAGAACTATATAAACCATGGAAAATTCATGATTTAAGAATAATATTTACTTTATTATAAATATTCTACTGCGCTCAGAACCTAACAGATAAAACTACTTGATTCCATAAATGCTTCTTGTTAATGAATGGCTTATGTTCAAGGCATTAAAGACAAAAGGTGAAGAAGTTAAATAAATTACGATCATAAGTATGGAGAAAATCATAATTACTATTAAATTATAAAAGGGGGTCATAACAGTCCTAGAGCCATCAATAGAGAAGGTAAAAGGTCATTCGAGGTAATATAAGAAAAGGTGACGTACATAGAAAAGCAAGTTCTGAACAATTAATTAATATATTATTTTTTTTTTAACTTAATCCTTGATTCTGATTTAAACGTCGAAATGGTATCGTCAGAAAAACCCCCGATAACATTCTAACTCTCTTTTTATAGGTTTTATTCTACAGGAGTTCCAGGTTACTTGGTCTCTCTAACCACATGTCCTCTCCATTGTTCCAGCCGCCTCATCCATTCTCTTATAGCTCATCGGGCTTGTCCTCATAGGATCTCGCAGTGGGATTAGTTACTGGTCAAATCTAACTTTGGTTGGTATAAAATTACACATTAATAGTCAAATAAATTTGTCTATTATGAAAATTAAATATTACCGATCAAATATAACTTTGGTCAGAAAAAAATTAAATATTACTGGTCAAACCTAACTTTGATTAATAAAAAAATTATATATTACCAGCTAAATTTAACTTTGATTATTAAAAAATTAAAATTATTGATCAAAATAAATGTTGGTCGATAATTATAATTATTAACCGACTAAAGTTAAATTTGCCTATTATTTTTTTTACCGGCCAAATTCAAATTGGAAGGAAAATTTTCACCAGTAAATCTAAATTTTCACCTGATTTAGACGGATAAAAATAAATTTAAAAAATTGATCTGCCAATGGATTCGTAATTCTGTTTACCCATTTACTAAATAAAAGAAAGAAAAATAATTCAATCATTTTTACAAAGTAAATAAAGAAAAATTTTCTACCGTAAAAATATTTACACAGTTTTTATTTCCGCCACTCCAAATAAAGATAGCCTTAGAGAAGAAAAATAGACGAAGAAGAAAAGAGAAGATTTTTTTATTCTTTTTTTTTTAAAAATAATTAATGAGATTGGATAATATCGAATAAAAGGTGACTGACTTATCTCATAGTTGGGTAACATCGATATAAGGTCGTCAGGGTAAGTTGGGAAGTGTTCGCGGTAGGCGATCCAGAAGTCTAACATTCTAAGGTTGCGTATCATTTGGAGGAAATTTTTACAAAATTCATCCTAATTAGGGATCAAACAACAAATACTTCAGAAATAATTAATCGCCTTCTATTCCACCGTATCCCCGAGTCTCTTTTCTTATCTAGTTATCTTCTTGAAAAGGAAAAAAAAATGAGATTATTCAAATCGACGATCACAAAATGTCTGTCTCATTCGAGCGAGGCTCTCATATCACCTAATGCGGATCTGAATCTCAACTCATTTGATACCGTTCAGCACTAATCATTAGCAGGCCCGGCTTAAGGCACAGGCCACTAAGGCCTGTGCCTAGGGCCCCAACAAAATTAGGGCCCAATAATATTATATATAAAATATTAAAGTTTAATTAATTTTTTTGGCATGCAGCCATGCAGTGATTTGAGCTCAATTTTCGGTGCTGCATGCTGTCATTTTCGGTGCAGGCCAGCCACGCTGCATGCATATGCTTGTAGGGCAATTTTCGGTGATGCTACAGCCTCCAATTCTCAATTTAATCGATATTTAATTAATTAATTTTCTAAACTTTCTCATTTAAATCTTGCATGGCATTAATCATGCTAAATCAACAAACCTCATTCCAAAAATCAATGACAATCATCAATAATTAATTTCATATTAATTATAATTATTATATTATCATAAAAATTTATTTAGGACTATAATAGGTTAAGGCTGATTATTTTTTTCCATTCTATTTTATATGTAATTAGCTCAGTTTTCTCAAGAGCCAACAAGTATTAGTTTTCTTTCCTCATCAGTGATTTTTTAAGAAGACAACCTTCTTCTCAAGGCTCAATCCTCCCTCGCTTGATATTCGGTAATAATTTTTCACTCTTTTCTTCTTCCAATCTTGAATCTTCTTCGAAATTATTTTTATTATTCTGTATAAATGATAAATTATAGATGGAATGAATAGAATTTTTTTTTTCTATTTTTTTCTATGCAAGTAAATTATTACCATCACAAAACTAATTTATGCACTTAAAAAATCATAAACACATGATTTATAAAATTTTAATATCTTTACTTGTTCTTTTTCACATCTAGGTCATCCATGTCAACTTTATTTTTTAGCTTTTCTATTTAGCATAATGAATACTACTTCAATAATAACTTGAAATTTTAGCTTTTCTATCTAGCAATTTTATCAATTTTAGCTTTTCTATAATTGTTTTAGCTTTTCTATCTAGCAATTTTATCAATTGAAAAAAAATATTATCAAAACTTGAATATAAAATTTTAATTAATAATTTTGCATCTCAAAAAGCTAGAAAATTAAATTTTAAATAAAAATTTATTTTTAAATTAATATTTTATTTTTTAAAAAAAATAAATCCACCATTTTCGATCCCAAGTCCGAATGAAAAAGAGTGAGGGAAAATTTTTATTTTTTAAAAAATTATTAAAGATTAGAAAATAATTTGGCCTAGGGCCTCATGGAATCTTGAGACGGCCCTGATCATTAGATGCTCTTAGTACCGATGTTATTTGCATTATTACACGAGCCTCGATCTTGAATTATTTGTATAATATTTTATAAGACTTATTATTAAAATAATAATAATACAAACTTATTAGGAATATTTTAGTTAGATTCATTGTTGTCTAGGAGATTATGAGGATATTGTGAGGAGATTATGACAACCTTCATTGTCTAGAGGCTTAGAAAGAAGATTGAGCATATCACACGTACTATTTTAAGAACTATACCAAGAGCTTATTGTATGCCATGTTTAGTAGTCAATCAAGCTTAAATATTTTATAGTTAGTACATGTTTGGCAAGCCAAAAATGGCATCTTTTGATAATACTAATGGCGGAGTCAACCATGTGATCTACCCGAGCTGGGGCCATGAAAGCCGATGCTGACGCATCATCCCGAAGTATCCTCCTCTTTTCATAGATGTTAACACCATCACCTGAGCTAACCTCCTCTTGTATCACTTTTTTTTCTTTCCTCTCAAGTAAATCTCTTTCTCACCCTCCATTGGGCCCTGAGCTATAGCCCGGGGAGCCACAAACGTGGCTCCGTCCTTGGGTAATAGTCAAGGATCTTTAGATATCTATTCATCTCCATCTAGAATCAACTAAGCGAGCAAGATTAGTTTGTTAAGTTGTCGATACTTGGGATTGAATGTATCAAGCCAAGCCAAGATTCATTTAATATGTTGTTGGTTGATAGGTCAAGTAGATAAGTGGCTCATGATTGATTAATATATTGTCGATCCTATATCAAGTCAAAAGGCCTAACAAGAAGACTTCTATCTTAGGAGTTTCCTAAAAAGATGGATTTTAATGAAACTTGACATTTGTTTAAATGAGATTAAATTTTTAGTATACTTTTTCTATGCATTAGATGAATTGCTTTCTTAAATGTGCAACTTAACTTCTTGTTCACACCAATGATGATGAAATTATATTAAACAAAAAGAAAACATGCAAAATAAGACTCTGTACAATACATCATTCAAAACAGAAAGCATGCAAAAGGCACCACCAATACTATAGGATGGTCCTTTGTAGGTTTAGTTGGAATTTTAAATTCTCAATCAATCAACATTTGGCTTTAAAGAAATTTATACGAACAACTTTCTAACCTAAGATTCACCCAGAGCTTTGGAGGGACTTTATAATTAATCTCTCTGATACTCTGTCAAAACACAAAACCTGCAAAGAAATGAAAGAAAGAAGACAGGATCTGCTGCAGATACTCAGAGTGTCTGGTTAATCATCAGAAGCTGCCACACCAACTCTCTCCATTGCTAATCCAAAATCAAGAGTAGATGCCCTGCTAGAGATTCAGACCAGGATTTTGTGATATTAATATTGCACATGGGATCTAAATTTGGATTCTGTTTTCTATATATATACTGCACGTGCCACCTATCATTTTGACTTTCATTCACTAATATTGTCGACGAGTATGGTAAATGATCCGGCTTGAGAACGAGTGATGGGTCAACTCCCGATGGGTCATCTTTTGTTAACTTGACCACGTCAGCTGCTACTAGATCAGCCTTCCTAAACTGGGTTGGCTCGTAGTGAATATCGGGCGTGTGCTATCAAATGGAGATGAGACGAACAGAATTTGGTGAACCAACTCCTTTTCTACCTCGCCGAACACTCTGCTTCCCTGTTGAAACAAACCACCCAGAGGTTAGAAGAGGGTCAAGATGTACCTTAGCCTGACACCTCAACGATCAAGCCGAGTAGAAAAGAGACAGGAAAAAAGAAACGGAGAACAATAGTACAAAGAGTAGTTTCACTGTCAATTTATGCCAACGGCTGTGTAATTTCAATGTCTTTATTTTAGACGGCTGTGTAATTTCGACGTGAGTAATTGTTGTAATCGATGTCTCCTTGATCAAGTAATAGACATGTTCACCTCCCTATCAGTAAATATGAAAGATCTACGTGACTTGAAGCTGTCGTGTTCAAGAACAGTTCGATTTTAAATTCTATCGAAAAGTAATGGAGTCAGTAGCTACAGGAAGTTTATATATATATATATATATATATATATATATATATATATATATATATATATATATATATATATATATATATATATATATATATATATATATATTTTTGGTGAGCCGATTACAGGGCAAGTAGTGGCATGCTCGAAGCTGTCGAGTATAAATAAGCAGCCATCTTCTGGTTGAGAAAGTGAGCTCGCTGCTGCAATGGGGAGATCGCCCTGCTGCGACGAGAATGGCCTCAAGAAAGGGCCGTGGACTCCTGAGGAGGACCAGAAGCTGATCCACTACATCAAGAAGCATGGCCATGGAAGCTGGCGAGCCCTCCCTAAACTCGCCGGTATTCTCTCTCTCCGCATTCTTCTATATCTTCTTCTTCTTCCTCTCATTCGGATGAGTTTCAGGGCTCAATCGGTGCGGCAAGAGTTGCAGGCTGAGATGGACGAATTACTTGAGGCCGGACATTAAGAGAGGCAAATTCTCGCCGGAGGAAGAGGAAACCATCCTCAGCCTGCACGCGATCTTAGGAAACAAGTGCGAATCTTGCATTAATACATATTTCGAGTTGAATCCGTGCATGCGCAGCTCGTTGACCTGAGTTTGATCCGTTCTTCAGGTGGTCTGCAATCGCCTCGCACCTCCCTGGAAGGACCGACAACGAGATCAAGAACTTCTGGAACACCCACCTGAAGAAGAAGCTCATCCAGATGGGTTTCGACCCCATGACTCACCGGCCGAGGACCGACTTCTTCTCCGCCCTCCCGCAGCTCATCGCCCTCGCCAACCTTCGCGAGCTGATCCTCGACGGTCGCCTGCAGTCAGAGGCAGTCCAGGCCATGGCGAATGGAGCCGCCGGCTCCGCCGACTTGGAGGCCATGAACATGCTTGGCTCTCAGATGATGCCGTCCTTCCCTCCGATGCCTTGCGCCGTCCTTGATAACCAGCCGCCGCCAGTGAACCAGGAGAACAGAGAGTGCTACACCATGGCAGGATTTGGCCAGGAAGAGCCGCCTCCTCATTCACTTCTTCCTCCTCCACCGACTGAAGTTCTCTCCGTTGTCAACCATGGCGATGATCGCATCATTTCTAGCTACAATAGCAACGAAACCACATACAATATCTGGCCTGAGCTCTTGCTTGATAACCAATTCATGGCCGAATTCGCCTGAAGATCGTCGTGTTTCCTTCTTCACACTTGTAAATTCATGCATAGTTTGATATTGATAAAAAAAACCTGGAAATTTTGTGTTCTGTTCCTCCTGAGTCCTGACGATTTCTCTGATAATTACTTCCTGCAACTTCAATTTCAGTGCCTTTTCCGACAAAGATTTCATAGGAAACCTTTGCAAACAAACAAAAAGAAAGAAAAAGATCGATTGGGAAAGTGCAGCAAGTTTCCTATGTCCCCTCTGTTGAATAACGAATCATTATTAAGAATAAGATAGAAAAGTTGGTGACTGAAAGAAGGAAACCATGGCTAGAGATTGAATAGCACCTCAAAGAAGAACATTAAGCATGAAGGTTCATACAAAAGCATGACTTTAATGGCAGAGAGAGCACACGAATAGATGGAAAGTCAAGTGTAATCACAGGTAATTCTAACCTAAAAGCTGAGAGACTAATTGGGTTGTTAGGTTTTAGGGAAAATTACTTACATTTGCTACACATATTTAGGTAGATAAGGGTGGATATTAACTAATCCAGTCTAAGATCAAGGGATGGGATGACTCGGTCAAAGTAACCATGATTGAGTCATTTCGACCAGGTGGATACAAATCAGCTCGGGCTTCAACTGACCGACTTCCTTTAGGTCGGGATTCAATTGAGTGACTTTCTTCATGTTAGCCTTGTAAACACTAAATATCCCGAAGATCTAAAAAATCTCAAGAATGATATTAGGAGAGCCAAGATGAACCTTGGTAAAACAACTTTGATGTTCAAGTCAGACCTTAGAGAAAATGTGGAGAAAATGAATGTAGAAAAGTAAAGAGAGTAAATAATTTTGAGATTGTTTGTCTATTTTTTAGTCGATATCAGGTATCTAGTTTACGTCGACTAATCCTAGGGGTGACCAGCCCAGCTCCAAGAAAATTTTTCACCCGTCATTAGGGTAATCTGAAAGTGGTTGCACAGAGCAGTTTATCAGCTCAGCGTTATTAGGTCAACCATCCATTAACGAAAATGTATTCTTTAATTCGTCAAAATTGAGACTCGATTCTTAAATGCATAAAAACTAAAAAGGTATCTTTGTACTGCACCATTACCCCAAGGGCACTGAGATTGTTTGTCTTGATGCTGCAATCGATGATTACCTTTAAATAGAAAGTGAAAGGGTGACCCTAGTTCCCAAATGACACACCTCTTCCTTTCTTTACCGAGAAACGATTCTCTTTGTCACGCCCCTAAGGTCCATGCTTGCTAGAAAAACGGACAGCATCTCTTGTGCATGGCGGGCAATCTGAAATAGTTTACATATATCTCATGCAAAATAAAACATATGGCTCAGCCAGCATGGTCGGCAACTCACACATAAGGTAAACTCCACAACCCTGCAGTATATAAGATAGTAATAAATGAAAACACATATCCCGGCTAAAACTCAAATCCAACGAAAACATACCAAGTACATATAAGCATAAACATAACTCCACTCAAACTAAACATAAGTTTACTGAAATAATAAATAACAGTCTAATATAGTAAATGCGGAAATAAAGAAAATATGAAAAATACCAAAATGTTGGACATCTTGGGACTGACAATCAGATCCTCTCCTAATTCCTAATAATGCATCTACCGATTACCTGAAACACAATTAGATGCAAGGAATAATGAGTCCGGGCGGATTCTACGAGTAATCAGATAGATAAACACATGACATATAAAAAGATACAACAAACAAGTAAAAGCATCAGTATACAGTCTCCGAAACAGAATAATATATATGAATATGTAAACTGAATGAAAATGTAAATACTGGCTCGTATATGTATGTTAATCAAATACAACAATTATAGCTCAAACAAATGCAGTAAATACAAATAAATACACGATGCAATAAATACACATGATGCAATGATATGTATCACCCCTAATGTCAGCCAAGCCGCCATCATATCACATTTGTGAGGTCGAGTTGGTAGGGTTGTGATAACTGTATGCACTCTAACAACTATCACTGCTATAAGTGGTTGAGTGTACGGGACGCTAGGGAGCTAACTACTCCAAAACCCCAAGAAAAGGGAGAGTCACCAACAGCTCTGCTATCTCTTAAAAATAATGAAGAATGTGTCAACTGCTTGCCTACAACTCCAACATCCATTACTCATAAGTGGTTGAGTGTGACACAATAGGACAGTTGCTCTCACTCTAACAACTACCACTACCCTTGAGTAGTCGAGTGGGCAAAAAGCTATATGATTGACAACAGTTTAACCATAAGAGAGTCGATGTTCGCTAGCATGTAACTATGTAGTTATGGTGCATGTTACTAATATGCGCAATCAACCAAGTCACAACATGCAACTAATCGACTAGGTAGGGTATATCTAATATCAACCAAACCCTAGTTGTGTTTAATGATCATTTCTAAGTACTCGCATACAAACGGTATTTTACAAATCAGGAAATCAACAGGTGAGATTGTATGAACATAAATTTTGATTAGCTCAAATATCAAGCAACAAAAATATAAAAGGATGATATCAAAAAAACAATGATAAGATAAAGCAATCATACTCGGAAATAAAACAAGTCATGCATCTAAGTTCAATAAACTACAGATACAAAGAAGAAGTATCCGCCTTAATTATAGAACGTGTCAGAAAAAACTCTCGCGATCGAACACACGTAAATAGTCAATATCATGCATCAAGATCATAGTTAAGTTATTTATACAATTAATAAAGTAGCTAAATTAAATACTAAACTAGATTAGGAAAATTCTCAATTATTATAATCATTTAATTAATCCAAATTAAATGATTAACCCCTAGCCAACCAAATCATCGTGATTAGATTTATCTCCAGTTTAGCCTAAGACCAACCCAAAAGGTCACCTTGAGTCAAAACTGAATCTAGACTCAATCCAATTAATTAGCTCAATTTAATCCATTATTCTCTTAACAATACCATCAATTTACTATTTATTAATTAATAACCTCTTAATAAACTCATTAGTTGCTCCATTAATTAATTTTATTAAAGTTAACCACCATTAATAATCAACCATACATGGTAGAACTCTAATTATCAATTACATCTATTAATTAATATTAATCCATAGTTAATTTGATTAAGTCATTGCCTCTCAAGTGGAGAGGTAGAATACAAGATTGACTCTTAAACAATTAAAGCCACTTGGCAACTAAGATAAAGCCTATAGAGCCAATTATATCAGCCGATCCCTCTTAAAGCCCAACCCACTGTTCTAGTATTTAACACTCTTAGGATGCGTTTATTTAAATTATCATATATAATCTCGATTATGCTATTATTAAATAATCATATAATCAAGATGATGAAGAATGAAACATAATTTGAAATTGTTTGGTTCAATTTAAGTAATTAAATAAAATCTTATTTGTTTAGAGATAATAGTTTATAATCTAATCTAATATTTTATTTTATTACCCTTTAGAATTTATTTAGATAATTTTATTTGTTTAGACTTAAAAGTGTCGATGTCGATCGTCGGTGTCTACGTAGGTAGTCGGTGTCCACGTAGGTAGTTGGTGTCCAACACCGACGGTCGACTGTCAGCGCCGACCGCCGACGATCGGCGCAGAACGCCGACCGGCGACCGGCGACCGATGACGCCAACCGCCGACAATCGGCGCAGAATGCCGACCGGCGGCCGGCGACTAATGACGCCGCCGGCGATCGGCGGTGGCGACGTCGGCGGTCGCCGGCGATCGTCGCCGGCGGTCGCCGGTCGTCAGCGGCGGTCGTCGGCCGCCGGCCGCGGTCGCCGGCGGCGGTCGTCGGTCGCCGGCGGCGGTCGTCGGTCGCCGGCGGCGGTCGTCGGTCGCCGACGGCGGTCGTCGGTCGCCGGCGGCGGTCGTCGGTCGCCGACCACGGTCGTCGGTTGCCTGCCGCCGCCGGCGGTCGCCGGCCGTCGACCGCCGGCCGGGGTCGTCGGTTGCCGGCCGTCGACCGCCGGCCGGGGTCGTCGGTTGCCGGCCGCCGCCGGCGGTCGTCGGTCGCGAATAATGCTTTCGGAAGTTAATAAATTGTAATGACTATTTTCGTCTTAAATGTAAATATTGGAGGATAATTTTGGAAAGATAAGTTTTATAATCTGGGAATCAAGAAAACCCTTATTTCCCTAAGGTTTTCTGATTCCGAATTGCATGCCCCTTTTGCTGACGTATCAGGCATCGATCATTACTTGGGAATCACTGATTATCTAAACCAAATAAGGTTTTTATTGATAATCTTGGATAGATAACTAAGATTATCAAAGATAACTCTCAATCAAACGGACTCTTAATGACCAATGCTTTAACTGCTGCATCCCTTGTTGATCAACCCTTCAATAACCACAGAGCCAAATACATGTTCTAATTTGGATGGACTTGGATGTGACAATGGACATAGTTGACTTACGATCTTAAATCAAGAGCTGACTACTCGATTTGATCGGATATGAGCTCAACTTGACTTGACTTCTAGCCTAATTTGACTTTTGACGTGACTATGTCACGTATTACTAACTTACTCCACCATATCATTAACTATAATTTTGTTTTTGGGACTTTTAAACTCGAAAGTGGGGTTTTCATTCGATAAAATATGAAGAAATGTTAAAGTGTTGAAAATAAAAAGATAACCCGATTCCACCGCGATACCATCCACATCCATCCCATACTTTCTCATTTCTGTCTCTCTTTTCTCCTCTTCTTTACCATAATTTTATGTAAAAATAAGCTAGACTTAGAGAAGTCAGAATAATATGAAATTAAATATTTTGTATTTGTCAATTTGGTATAATATATTGAGAGCAATGATTTTTTAAGTATAAATCAAAATTTTAATTATTTTTTAAAAAATATTTTAATTGGTTATTATAATGTAGCAATTGATCAAAGTTACTATTTAGAAATAGCTTTAGTTGATTAATACATTTTAACAATCGATTAAAATTTTTTTTGACGATTAAAATATTAATTCAATTTTAAAAATTTATTGTTTTCAATATGTTATTCCAAATTGATATTTGAGGATATTGATATAATCAAAGAACCAGGCGAACACATAGAACTGAGTTTCATGTCATTCTGAGCTATCTAGGTCCATCAGTCGATTTTGACCGAAACCGGCAGATGAACCTAGATAACTTGGAATGACATGTAACTAAGTCTTATGTATTCATCTAGTTCATGATTATATTTGTGCCCTCAAATATTAATTTTGCATAATATATTAAGAATAGTTATTTTTTGAATACGAATGTGTTAGAAAAATATAATTTATATTTAAAAAAATATTACACCCAATATATTAGGTCAAATTGATATTCGATGACATGAATACAATAAGGAGAACTATATGAACATATAGAACTTTATTAATATCATTCTGAGCTTTCTAGGTTCATCTACTATTTTTGTTTAAAATTTATCAAAATCGACTGATGGACCTAGAGAACTCAGAATGACATTAAACCAAGTCCTATGTATTCATCTAATTCTCTTAATTATATATATGCTCTCAAATATTAATTTGACATATTGTATTAACAACAATGATTTTTTAAACATGAATCAAATTTTTTAATCATTAAAAAATTATTTTAATATGGCAATTGATTAAAGTTGTTTATATAATCATAAATCGAAATTATAACCATCGATTAAATGTTTTCTTTAAAATGATTAAAAATTTAATTTATATTCAAAATATCATGACTCTGAATACAATATGTCAAATTAATATTTGAGTATCTATATATATAATCAATAGAATTAGACGAATACATAAAATTTAATTTCATATCATTCCGAACTCTTTAGGTTTATCAGTCAATTTTGATCAAAATCGACTAATGAATTCAGAGGACTTAGAATGATATGAAATAAAGTAATATATATTCGTTTAATTCTCTTGATTATATTCATACCTTCAAACGTTAATTTGATATAATATATTTAGAAGACTGATTTTTAAATATAAAATATTTTTTAAAACAAAATCTGCAAATTTAAAAAAATTAATCATCTCGCAATCGATTCAGATAAATATGGTGTAAAATAGATGTTAGATATATGATTCGACAATTTACCAAAGGGCGTACCCAAAAATTGATATTTACCAAAAGACGTATCATGGTTTCATTGTTACCAAATAACGCACTTATTTTAGTGAATTTCCTCTTATACCCCTCCTGTCAAAGTACTGCATGTCATTCTCTTTCTCTTTCTCTTTCTCATTATTAATAACGAATTCCGAGACATTTGAAAAAAAAATTTCAGACTTTTTATTTTAAAATAATATATTATGGAATCGGATAAAAAACGTAAGATAAAAATCGAAAAAATATTTCAATTAAAAAAATATCTCATCAAACGTGATTTCAAATATATACAGAGATCATTTTATATAAATTAGATGAGCGGAGATCATTTTTATATTTGATTAATATTAATTAATATATTAAATAATATTTAATAAATATATTAATATATAAACACCTTGAAATTAGTTGGGCCTGAAATAAAAAGATTTCAGGCCCAACGTGGGCCTGAAATCAAATGATTTCAGACCCTGCGTCGAATTGAAATTATGTGTTATGATAGGTTTTTTTACGTAGGTCTAAAACATAAAGAAACATCTTTTTATATATTTGAAATCACAATAAAAATCATTAAGAAAGAATATCTTACGAGAGAAATTCTAATTAATATAAAATGAACATTATATTAAAAACGAATTTTATATATATATATATATATATATATATATATCTCGATTGTTTGAATATATTATTTATTATATTAATTTAAATATTATATATTATATTAATATATTTAATTTTAATATATTTTGATAGGAAGGCCTGAAGTCAGATGACTTCAGGCCCTACGTAAATAATTAATTTAATAAAAATAATTAATTATAAAAAAAACTTCTTTTGATTATTTTTGATGTCTAAATTTCTAATAATTATAAATTATGTTGCAATAGGAGTTTTCTAGATTTATCAGTGGGTTTTGCTCAAAACCCACTGATATTTTTTCAGAAATCCAGATATGGGAGGTCCATCAGTGGGTTTTACTCAAAACCCACTGATTGAACTAAATTACACCTATTGCTTTGGGAAAAATAATAATTTGAGGTTTGGAATACATTCTCCTAACTCTACCCTAACTATTGATAATGTTTTTCAGAAATTCAGATATGGGAGGTCCATCAGTGGGTTTTACTCAAAACCCACTGATGGAACTAAATTACACCTATTGCTTTGTAAAAAATAATAATTTGAGGTTTAGACACTTAAAATACATTCTCTTAACTCTACCCTAACTATTGATAATGTTTTTCAGAAATCCAGATATGGGAGGTTCATCAGTGGGTTTTGCTCAAAACCCACTGATGGAAGAACTAAACTACACCTATTACTTGCGGAAAATTAATAATTTAATAATTTTTAAAAATTAAATAAATAATTTCGTTTATATTTGATTAATATAAATTAATATATTTAATAATATTATTAAATATATTAATATATAAAAAAAAGAAAAAGCTGAAGTTTTTTTATTTCAGGCAGCGTGGGCCTGAAATCTTTTGATTTCAGGCCCACGCTCAGGCCCAGCGTGGGCCTGAAATAACTCAGGGTCTGAAATTAAATGATTTCAGGCCCTGCGTCGAATTGAAATCATGTGTTATGATAGGTTTTTTTACGTAGGTCTAAAACGTAAAGAAACATCTCTTTATATTTTTGAAATCACAATAAAAATCATTGAGAAAGACTACTTTACGAGAGAAATTCTAATTAATATAAAATGAGCATTATATATATATATATATATTTATATATATATATATATATCTCGATTTTTTGAATAAAGAAGTCAAATATTATTTATTATATTAATTTAATATTATATATTATATTAATATATTTAATTTTAATAGATTTTAATAGGAGTGACTTCAGGCCCTCCTTAGGCCTGAAGTCAGATGACTTCAGGCCCTCCTTGGGCCTGAAGTCATCTGACTTTAAGCCCTGCGTAAATAATTAATTTAATAAAAATAATTAATTATAAAAAAACTTCAAATGATTATTTTTGATGTCCAAACTTCTAATGATTAAAAATTATATTGCAATAGGAGTTTTCTAGGTCTATCAGTGGGTTTCGCTCAAAACCCACTGATATTTTTTCAGAAATCCAGATATGAAAGGTCCATCAGTGGGTTTTGCTCAAAACCCACTGATGGAACTAAACTACACCTATTGCTTTGGGAAAGATAATAATTTGAGGTTTGGACACCTAAAATACATTCTCCTAACTCTACCCTAACTATTGATAATGTTTTTTCAAAAATCCAGATATGGGTGGTCCATCAGTGGGTTTTGCTCAAAACTCACTGATAGAAGAACTAAACTACACCTATTACTTTGGGAAAATTAATAATTTAATAATTTTTTAAAAAATAAATAAATAATTTTTATATTTGATTAATATAAATTAATATATTTAATAATATTATTAAATATATTAATATATAAAAAAATTGAAGTTTTTTTATTTTATGCCCACGTCTACCTGAAATAAAAAAACTTCAGTTTTTTTATATTTTTTATATATTAATATATTTAATAATATTATTAAATATATTAATTTATATTAATGAAATATAAAAAATTATTTATTTATCTTTTAAAAAATTATTAAATTATTAATTTTCCCAAAGTAATAGGTGTAATTTAGTTCTTCCATTTTGAGAAAACCCACTGATGGACCTCCCATATCTGGATTTCTGAAAAAACATTATCAATAGTTAGGGTAGAGTTAGGAGAATGTATTTTAGGTGTCCAAACCTCAAATTTTGATTTTTCCCAAACAATAGGTGTAGTTTAGTTCTTCCATCAGTGGGTTTTGAGCAAAACCCACTGATGGACCTCTCATATCTGGATTTCTGAAAAACATTATCAATAGTTAGGGTAGAGTTAGGAGAATGTATTTTAAGTGTCCAAACCTCAAATTTTTATTTTTCACAAAGCAATAGGTGTAATTTAGTTCCATCAGTGGGTTTTGAGTAAAACCCACTGATGGACCTCCCATATCTGGATTTCTGAGAAACATTATCAATAGTTAGGATAGAGTTAGAAGAATGTATTTTAAGTGTCCAAACCTCAAATTATTATTTTTCCCAAAGCAATAGGTGTAGTTTAGTTCCATCAGTGGGTTTTGAGTAAAACCCACTGATGGACCTCCCATATCTGGATTTCTGAAAAAATATCAGTGGGTTTTGAGTGAAACCCACTGATAGACCTAGAAAACTCCTATTACAACATAATTTATAATCATTAGAAATTTGGACATCAAAAATAATCAAAGAAGTTTTTTTATAATTTATTAATATGCAGGGCCTGAAGTCATCTGACTTCAGGCCTAAGGAGGGCCTGAAGTCAGATGACTTCAGGCCCTCCTATCAAAATATATTAAAATTAAATATATTAATATAATATATAATATTTAAATTAATATAATAAATAATATATTCAAAGAATCGAGATATATATATATATATATATAATTCGTTTTTAATATAATGTTCATTTTATATTAATTAGAATTTACGATAGTCTTTCTTAATGATTTTTATTGTGATTTCAAATATATAAAGAGATGTTTCTTTATGTTTTAGACCTACGTAAAAAAACCTATTATAACACATAATTTCAATTCGACGCAGGGCCTGAAATCATTTGATTTTAGGCCCTGAGTTATTTCAGGCCCACGCTGGGCCTGAAATCAAAAGATTTCAGGCCCAACTAATTTCAAGTTGTTTATATATTAATATATTTATTAAATATTATTTAATATATTAATTAATATTAATCAAATATAAAAATGATCTCCGCTCATCTAATTTATATAAAATGATCTCTGTATATATTTGAAATCACGTTTGATGAGATATTTTTTTAATTGAAATATTTTTTCGATTTTTATCTTACGTTTTTTATCCGATTACATAATATATTATTTTAAAATAAAAAGTCTGAAAAAATCTTTTCAAATGTCTCGGAATTCGTTATTAAGAATGAGAATGAGAAAGAGAAAGAGAATGACATACAGTACTTTGGCATGAGGGGTATAAGAGGAAGTTTACTAAAATAAGTGCGTTATTTGGTAACAATGAAACCATGGTATGTCTTTTGGTTAATACTAATTTTTGGGTACACCCTTTGATAAATTGCCGTATATAATTTAATAATTTTCAAGTAGAATACGTGAATTAGATGTTTCAGAAAATTTCCTATCCGATTCGATAAAAAAATGTTTTTTCCCATTTTACTAACTTTGTTGAGATATGAATTATTGCAGCTACATCTAATATCACTTACAATTCACAACCGCTAAGACACGACTTTTGCAGTTCAATTTTGAAAAAGGAATACTTTTGATTTCAATAAAAAAGAACAACTTTTGAATTTTTTTACACTAAAACTTAACTTCAAGATCATGTTATCAAGTGCTTGTGTGAATTACACACGACTTCATAACTTATTATATTTAGATGAGAAAACTAATCCATTACTTAGTTATTACTTATCAAGCTAAATTATTTATTCAAATATTTAAATCAAAATTAATAATTTTTTATTCACCCAACTTAAAATTTATAATTTGAGGCTAAATTGAGATGTCATATTTTCCAAACTTAAAGTTTGAAATCCTATCAAATCTCAAACTCTAACTTATGGATTGGACCTTTTTCCAACTCAATAGAATTGACTTAAAATATTTGAGCTCTAAGTTAATAATAATTCACTCTTCTAAATATCTACCTATATTAATCTTGGGATAGATTAACGAAATATTGGAACGAGTGAATCGTCTTTTATCACCATGACATAAAGCTTAAAAAAATACCCCATGATATAATCAAATCGATTACCATAAAATGATTTATAAAAATGAACAAGGGATGATTGTAGATTTATAGAAATGAGCAAGTATGATTCCCGACTGAGTTAGAAAATATTTTTTGATATAATAACTTATTCGATTTTGTAATTTATCATTTTATAAATGATTATAAAATTCACCGTATGAGACGAAATTAATCTATGATCTTCTATAGAAATGATACGGGCTAAATTGGTATTGTAAAAGGATGTCAAATTTTAATATAATTTGTAAAACTTTAGTAATATAGAAAGAAAAAAAGATTTGCACAGCCTAAGACTATATATATATATATATATATATATATATATATATATATATATATATATATATACACACCGATTAGTTTCGCATGCAATTATTTTATTCCATATTCGTGATTTTATATTTCACTACGCAATCGTGTCATTTTCATATTTTATTTTATCATACATGTGCATCGTTTTCATATTTCAATTATCTATATTTTTTTTAAAACAAAACTTAAATATAAATACATATTTATTTATTTGAGTTGACACTAAAAGGTAATGATATTTTTATTTAGTGGAAGACAGAAAGAAATTAAACAAATTATTTCCATTCAATGCCTTTACATAATAAAAGGAAAGTAATTACAATAGTTTATATACATTTAATTCCATCCAAATAATAATAAAAAAATAAATGCTACCTTTTTTTAAAATTCCGCTGTTTTTTTTCCGTTTCACTTTAAAAGAATCCGTTGTCCATTGGAGCAGCTTGCCATCTGGACCGTTGAAAAAAGCGTGTCTTTATTTTGAGCCGTTTAAACTCTATAAATTGGACCAATCAAATCGGTCTGTGCTCATCATTTTCCATCGTCTTTCCTGTTCCTTTCCCGATTCCTTACACCATGGAAGTCGGCAGCGGCGCCGCCGCCGTTCAGCAACGCCGCCCTCGCGTCGCCGCCTGTATGACGCCCGGCATCGGCCACATCATCCCCGTCATGGAGCTCGCCAGGGTCTTGATCGCCCGCCATGGATTCTCCGTCACCGTCATCACCCTCGCCTGCTCCGCCTCCGCGACTCAATCCTCCCTCCTGTCCTCCCTCCCCTCCGACCACTTCTCGCACGTCTCCCTTCCCCCGTCTCCCTCGACGACCTCCCCGATGATGTCCGCATCGAGACCACCATGTCCGAAGCCACCGTCCGGTCCCTTCCTGCCCTGCGCCACGCCCTCTCCGCCCTCCCCGACGTCGTCGTCGTCGTCGCTGACCTCTTCAGTACCGATACGTTTTCCGTCGCCAGTCAACTCGGCCTCCCCCACTACTTGTTCTTCCCCACCAACCTCCTCGCTCTCTCCCTCATCCTCCACCTCCCGGCCATCGAAGCCGCTGCCACCGACAACGACCACCACCTCCCCGACCCGCTCCGCCTCCCTGGGTGCGTCCCCATCCCCCGTCCCGACATCCTCCACCCGATCCAAGACCGCTCCAACGACGTTTACCGCTGGTTCGTCCACCACGGGCGCCGCTACCGCGAGGCGCAGGGGATCCTCGTCAACTCCTTCGACGCCATCGAGCCGGGAGCCGCGGCGGCTCTCTGCAAGGCCGAACCTGGTCGGCCTCCGGTCTACCTCGTCGGGCCGCTGACGCGGAAGCCCGCGAAAGCCGGTGACGAGGAAGCGGAGTGCTTGCGGTGGTTGGACCGCCAGCCGCCCGGGTCCGTCCTGTACGTGTCTTTCGGCAGCGGAGGAACGCTGCCGAAGGCGCAGTTGGCGGAGCTGGCGCTGGGCCTCGAGATGAGCGGCCAGCGCTTCCTGTGGGTCGTCCGGAGCCCCAGCGACGGCGAAGAGAACAGCGAAGCCTTCTTCACGGTGCAGAGCAAGGCGGATCCGTTCAGGTTCCTGCCCCATGGATTCTCGGAGCGAACCCGGGAAGTGGGACTGTTGGTCCCGTCGTGGGCCCCCCAAGCGGCCGTGCTGCACCACCCCGCCACCGGCGGGATCCTCAGCCACTGCGGGTGGAACTCGACCCTGGAGAGCGTTGTGGCCGGCGTGGCTATGGTGGCGTTGCCGCTGTTCGCGGAGCAGAGGCAGAACGCGGTGATGTTGGCTGATGGCGCGGGTATTGCGCTGCGGGCGAAGGCGGGTGAGGGAGGGCTGGTGCCGCGGGAGGAGGTGGCGCGGGTGGCGAGGGAGATGATCGAAGGGGAGGAGGGGAAGGCGGCTCGGCGGCGGGTGGCGGAGCTACGGGAGCAGGCCCTCGACCATCTGGAAGTCGGCGGCTCTGCGTACAAGGCGCTTGACGATTAGTCAAAGAGTGGAAAGGGTTGAATGACGGCTTTCTGTGACTGGGCCCTCCAAATTGTTTCGCTAAAATATGTTTTTAATTTTTTATAATAGTTACTGAAATAAAAAAAAATCGTTATTAAAATTCAGAATTAAATTATTGCTGTAAGATATATTTTAAATTTAAAAAGTAGCTATTATTTCTCTAAGTATTTATGATTAGAGCAGAGTAGAGCATTCATTTGAATGGAATTCGTCAGTTTGACCTACCCTATTAAAGAATTTAAGTATTATTAAACAATTAAGTAGATTGTGTTATAGTCAACCATTTAAAAGTAGATCAGATGGATAATTGGATCTTAACTCGCACTGATTCATCCCGGTAGACTTGGACACACGTGCAGATTGAGGGTAAAATATTTGAGGGCAAAAATAAATTTCTCAAAACTTAAAATTAAAATTAAATTTTTAAACTTCAAAGGCTGGAATTTAATTTGAATCGGATCGTAGTCTTGCAACTTTTGGACTCAAATTAAATCAAGAACATGAACAGAAAGAAAAGCAAACAATTGGAAAAAAAACAGATTATCAAATAAAGAATTGTGAGTTTGGTCAGATTATCAAATAAAGAATGGTGAGTTTGATCCATATAATTCGTAATTTAAATTATATATATATATATATATAATTTATTTTTTTTTGGAGGGTCTATGGATTGATTCGCATAATTCGTAATCTGTTTTAGTTGAATTGAGGATTTCTAAATCTGTCAACATGAGAGCCAGCTTGTCCCATCTCGCCTTGTCAAATGGCGGGCTCACCATGGGTTGATCCACATATCACAAATTAATATGTCTGACCATACTAGATAAGCGAATTTAGGAATTTGAAGCTTCATCCTATTTGGAAAGAATATTGATTTTGGGAATGATTCATTCATTTTTGGTAGCAATTTTTCATGGAAGATTCTAAAATTAAATTTAATTCCTTTCACCCCTAAAATAATAATAAAAATTATTTTAAAATTTAATTTTTCACTTAAAAAATTTTAATACTATATTAAATTAATATCACTATAAAATATAATAATTACGGAATTTGAGGATTTATAAATTAAAATATAATAATTGAATTGTCATTCAATTTGTTACAATTATTCCCAAATATTGATCAACCATTCAAAATTATTTGTCTTACTAATTCAGATAATCTGAATTTTGAATCTTCAAAAGTGTTAATTTGAAGCACTTAAAGATTGATGAAAAAAAGGAATAGGATGAAAGTCTTAAGTATTAAATGTTGATCCAGGTAATACTTAGCTTGGGACAATCGCTCAGTCCTGATTTGATGTTAACACTTTAACATACGTTTGATTTAAATTATTGTATATAATCTTAATATGTGATTATCAAGTAATCGTGTAATTAAATTAGAAGAATAAAATATAATCTAATGTATTTGATTTAATTTAGATAATTAAATAAAATCTTATTTATTTTGAGGTAATAGTATATAATATAGTATAATATTTTACCGTATTATCCTTTAATTAAATCTTAGTATGATGATATTGTATGCTTGTTTAAAAATTTTTAAAAAAAGCAAAATGATATTATATACTTGTTCATGTTGGGTCCAATTGGTTTTGATGTGATCAACCAAGTTAAGTTAGGTCATATTGTGGTTTTGATCCCTCTGTCTAAGTGTGCAGGAGTATATGAGCGGAGAAAGTCGAGCGTAAGACGCAGTGGACGAGAAGATTGCATCGGGGAAGTGAGCCATCGGGCTCGGTGCATCCGAGGAAAGCAGAAGCTGCAGAAGAATACATCGGTGAGCGAGAAGGACGTGCGCTGTTGAGGCAATCTATGGTCCGTGGACCATGTGTTTTGATGTTTAGGCAAAGGGTTTAAGTTAGGTTTATCCTTGTATTTGATATGTGTATTTGAGTGTGCAGGTTTGCAGGATACACATAGGCTTAGCTGGACGGCTTCGGATCCGATAAAGGATGACATGAGGAGACAAGTCGTGGGCTTGTATGCAACCGAGGGACCGTGGACAAAGCAGAAACATGAGCCGATGGAAGCGCACTTCGAGACATATCTGAAAAATAGCATGAGGACGAGCCACGGTCTTGTATGCATCCGAGGGACGAGAGTCAATATCGAAGAAAACTTGAAGGCAATAGGTCGAGGCTGCTAGGTGAAGAGTCAGCTAAGTCATGAGGGTCCGAGTGCTGAGAGAATTGTACTCGGGAAGGGAAACCCTCGGTTTAGAGTTTGGGCAGTCGACTGATGCTTGGATCGATCAACTGATAGTTGGCACAAAAAGATCAGTCAACTGATCTTCTGTAAAGACAACTGGTGTCGGTTGGGAATTTGAACGTTGGGATGTAACGTTCGGATTCAGTTGGAATTAATCGATTAGTGTTGGCACCAGTCGACTGGTAACGACTAGTTCAGTCATGAGCACTATTTAAGGGAGCTCGATTGGCTGGCTAGGATTGACGAAATTGACTTTAGTTAAATGCCAATTAGTAGTCTAAGTGCTTAGGTGTGTGTTGTGGGTTATGGCGAGGTTTCTCCACCCACAAGGAGTACACGAGCTAGCGGAGGCTTTCCGTGGATTCATCCTCCGACGATCAGGATCGTCCACCTCACGGACTGTCGTGGAGTAAGAGTTTTATCTTCGAACCACGTTAAATAGGTTTGCCATTCTTTACGTTGTTTTAGTTTATATTATTCCGCTTGCGTAAACTAACCGTGTAGAAAGAACGAGCGACAAAGTGGGTGAACAGCTATTCAGCCCCCTCTAGTCGGTCCATCGATCCCCAACATGCGCGTCTGAGGGACGAGAAGCTAGGAGGAAGGACGCTCGAGGGTTGAAAGGTCGAGTCGGGTTCGGGTGAGCCTACTCGGTTGGCCAGAAATCACCCAAACAAAGCGTCTACCAAAAAGTCAACTCTGTTGACCTTGACCAAGTCAAAGTTTTGACTTGGATCATATTTGACCAAAATTATTGGAGAAGCATGGAGGCTTGACCGAAGACTTTGACCAAGCAACACACGTGGACAACTTGCATGCACAGAAGCTTCTACCGTTTAAAAGATTAACCTTATCTTTTAAAACGATAAACTTTGTAAAAGATAAAATTTATCTTTTAATCAACAGTTAAAGATTAAATTTATCTACATTCAATTAAAAGATAACCACTATCCTTTAATCAGATAGAAGCTTCTACCGTTTAAAAGATTAACCTTATCTTTTAAAACAATAAGCCTTATAAAAGATAAAATTTATCTTTTAATCAACAGCTAAGGATTAAATTTATCTATAATCAACGGTAATAATTAATTTCCTTAGCCTATAAATAGGCTTAGAAGTTAAAGAGATTTTTCAACAGATTGATTGTAATTCTTCTAGCTTCTGTCTTGTGTTACAAAGTTTGTAAAAGACTTCTCCGTCAGAAGGAGATTTTCATAGTGAGCTTTAACCGTCTTAGATTAGCAACCACCTAGGTTGCAACTAAGTAATTTCTGTGTCTTAGCCTTTCTACTAGTTGAGTTAGCTTATGCTTATCTTATTTAATTGTAGCAACTAATCTGAAATCTTGTGAGCCACAAATTTTTTTTTTATTTTACAGCGGCAATTCACCCCCTCTTGTCGGTCCACCTCGACCCGAAAATTTACACCCTCGATAAATATGAAAAATTATATCAGTTGTCGGATCGATTATATTTATTTTAATTTCTGAAATGTAAAATATCAAAAAATACATAATAATCATAATATATAAATAAATAAAATTGGATTATTTTTTAAATTTTATTTAGATAATTTTATTAAATATTAAATTACGTTTATTTAGTTTTTCTCGGTTATAATTATTTAATTTATTAAAGTTTTAATTAAAATATTAAATTAAAATAAATATCGTCGACTGTTGACAACCAACATTGGCGGTGTCGACCGTCGATCGTTGATCACCAACGTCGCTGCTAATTGCCAATCGCCGACATCGACGCCGACCAATGATTGTCAGCATCGATGCTAACCGTTGTCCACCAACATCGGACCTCCGACAACGATTGTCGACCGCCAACGTCGATCATTGATGATGCTCCCGAAATTTAATAAATTATGAGGATTATTTTTATTTTAATGTAAATATTGAAGGATAATTTTATAAAGAAAAATTTCATAATCTCGGAATCAAGAAAAACCATTTTGGATGAATAACTAAAATTATAGGATAATCCCTAATCAAACGCACAATAGTATTATATTAAAGCCTTTTTAATAAATGGAAGCCTTTTTAATAAATGGAATGGGGTGAAATTAAGATAATGTATTTCAATTTCTTTCTTTAAAATAGGAATTTCTTTTTCCTAGTTGTCAAAATAGTTTATTCCTTTCTATTTAATTTTATAATTTTTTATTTTCAAATAATACTTTTTATTTTTTAAAAAATCTAAAAAGGCAGTCAAAAGTCTAAAAAGACCCCTTATTTTAAAAAAGAATACTCCAAGCATAAACTATGAGTATTTGGAAATTGTGAGGCTTCATGACCAAATATTGTATTTCAAAAGACAAAACAATATTGAATTAAGTTGTAATGAAAAAATATATATTTATTACTTTGGATAAGGATTAGAAAATCCCAAGAGAGATTTTAATGGGGATTTTTGGAAAATATTGACCATTATTGGATTTTTTTTTTCTCGACCTTCTATAAATACGCAACGCCATGTAAAGGCCAAATCTAAGAGGAATTTTGCCGACGCCGCTGTTGCTTCCTTGGCCGGATCGATGGGATGCCTGCCCTCGTTCGGAAGCAAAGCGGCGCACTCGGTCTCTGACATCACTGCCATCGTCCTCGATCCCGTTCTCGCTGATTCCTCCAGGTCCCGACCCCCATCTGTGAGCACTAACTCAACCTTTTCTGAGGTAAAAAAATGTGCGCATTTGTTGGTCGTCGTTTGAATTAGTCCCCGATTTGGCTTGTTTGTGTTTTTTTTTTCCCGATTCTTTCATTTGATTGCAGCTGCGTGATGTCGAGATCCTCGAGTTAGGGTTTAAGCATAGGGAGTTGCTTAATTTTGATCCTTGAGTTAGGGTTTAAGCATAGCATTTTTCTAGCACAACAATATCAATTTGATCCTCTAGCAATAATGGTTTAGTAGTAGATTGTAGTCTTTGGAATATCCTTAATACAGAAACTTTGGGAATGTATTCTCCCATCTTTTTAAATTGTTAGAAACATTTTCAGTGTGCCATCCTGCATAAGGTTTCTGTTTGGATAAAATCATCTTCTATTGTTTAGGAAGAGGATTTGACAACAGTACATCCTGAGAAGGAAGAGACAGAAGAGAAATCTGAAGTTCCAGATGGACCTGATACATCATCTTTTACTGCATGCTTAATCCCTTTCTTGTCATCTTCAAAGTCAAGTAATCATCCTACTGGAGATCAAAATGAGACGGTTTCAATATCTGCATCAATTGAAAGTAGTAGAAGGATATCTTTGTTTACTAGAGGCAGGAGAACACTTGGAAAAGCTATCAACAAGGTCGCCAAAATGATTGGATTGAGACGGAGTTCAGAAACCAAAGTTGAACATAGATCAGTTTCTGTCACAAAGGTTGATGATACATATTTTAATCTGCCAGACATGTCTGAACAATCAATGCTTCTGTCGGATAATATTCGTGCTGCCCTCTACTTCTCATTGCCAGCATTAGTTAAAGGGACAAATTGGGTGCTGCTATACAGGTGCTTCTATGCATTTGTGAGATTATTATAGAAGGGAAAGAAATGTTGCATTTCATTTGTTCATCTTTTTTGTTTTGTAAATGCAGCACATGGAGACATGGGATTTCTTTATCGACTCTTTATAGAAGGAGTGCACTTTGTCCTGGCTATTCTCTCTTGGTAAACTAATTATATTGTTTGGGTATTCATGTTATTTATGGTTAGGATAGTTTATATTTTCTTCTCTAATCGTCATCATTGACTTAAATCATGATTATCTCAACTATTTGGAGTTGTCTTATTTCTACTGAGTTCGATGCTAAGTTACTAAGATTCAAGGATAAATGTTTATATGTGTTTGTCTTTCTAGCCTTTTCTTGTGAGGAGAAAGGAAGGCATACATCGAAACCAAGTGTTGAAGGAAGGCTTGATTAGATCTCAAGACTTCGTTCAATATCGCCAAGGCTCTTACAGAATATTCTAGTACTTGAATGTAGAGGTCAAAATCAAGGCGTAATCTCCATTGTTCTAAACAAAATAATCTAAGAAATTATAGATGACATATCTCTGATGGAATATCAATCTTCTAATCACAGTGAAGTTTACAGCACTTTCCTCTTTTCAGGTTGTTGGGGATAGAAGAGGTGCTGTTTTTGGGGGACTAGTTGAAGCACCATTGCAATCGACCAATAGAAAGTATCAGGTCTACAAGTTGAAGGCTTCTCCCCTCCATTCGACATGTTCTCATTTCGTCGGCTTGAACTAATTCTGCGTCCGCATTGTTTCAGGGAACAAGTAGCAGCTTTGTTTTCACTGATCTATCTGGAACTCCTGTGATATTCCGAGCTACAGGTACTTGAGCTACTCTTCGATGCGAACATTCTGCGTGTACTTATTCTGCCCACCGAAATTCTGCAGGTAGGAATCGCTATTTCACACTTTGTTCGTCTGATTCCTTGGCACTGGGTGGCGGTGGCCACTTCGCACTATACTTGGATGGAGATCTGTAAACTCTTCTCTTTAGCTGATTCTATCTCAATATCATGTGCCGTTTTTAAGTATCCGTACTAATGTTTTTCGACTCATTTTTAAAGGTTGAACGGATCAAGTTCTTCTTCAGATACTTTCGGCAATTCCTGTCTCGCCCACACCGAAGAGTTTGAAGTAAAGGAGATCGAGGTATCTGATGATTCGTCTCATCTTAGATTGAACTGAATTGTTGTCGAATGTGATTCCAAATGAAACATTTCCTCAATTCATTTCTGCAGTTATGGGGTTTTGTCTATGCTTCCCACTACGTCGAAATGATCGAACTGTGTCGAACCGAAAAGCCAGGAGTTGTCAGATGGTGAACTGATTTGTTTTGTGCTAAAAAATCGACTGTTTGTTTCGTTGTTAATTTACAGCAACTGAGTTATTGCAAACATGACCCAAAAATCAGATGAATGGTTTTTTAATGCAAGTTCAAAACAAGGTTAGCTATGATTATTACTACTACAAAAAGGTAACTCGACTTAGTGGGAGAGTAGTGTTCGTTCATCACTGTCGTCGGTTTCGATATCTTCATCCTCATAAACAATATCAATCACACTTCTCTGGTTCTCATTCACCTCCATTTCAGAGAGCTGAACCTCAGAAAATTCTCTGAACATTTCATGAGCATTATCCAACTCGATCTGTTCCAGTTCTGATGCTATCACCGAATCCATTGCGCCCTCCCTCTGTCTCTCGGATACGTGCAGTAGAGGAACGAATAGATGATGCAGCAGAGCGTCATAGGAATCGCTATCGATGTGTAGAGTGCCTTGGCTAGAGATGCAGCATTTGCTCTGTCTCCCTCGATACTACTGTTGCTGTTTAGTCCATGGGGCACGGGCCGGTAGCCGTAGACACGCTCAGCCAAAATGCCGACGGTGGGAGGGGCGAACGATGAAAGAACAGACTCTAAAGATCGGTCGAGTGCATATATACTTGTTCTTGATTTCTCAGGTACTATCTCTGCAAATATAGGGCTGCATGGAAAAAAGGAAATTCGTGCTAGATTCACCATTCATCGACAACATAAAGCATCATAGATTCATAGAATCAGCTAGTAAACATACTTGTTTGTCGCCGGAGCATTCCAAGAGATGCTTAAACCCATGATGAACATGACGAGGCCGTGCACCACTCCCGTAGATGGATCATACGGCAAGACCAGCATCAACAAGGCTGCGAGTGGAATTGCAGAGGCAGAACTGATCTGAGACAGAACTATTCTCCCGGAGTTAGGGAAACGTCCGGCGAAGAAGTCCCCCATTGCCCCGCCTAAGAGCCCTCCAAGTGCACTTGCAACGATGAACACCCCATGAGAATTCCAGTGCCCCTGTGAGAGAAACCGACGAGTTCCAACCACATCGGTGCGAAAGATAATGCCGACCAGGGAAAGGAACCGGTCACTCCCTGCGCTACGATTATCTGAAACGACGGGACCTTTACGATACCCTTTGCGTCTTCCAGCAAATCCTTGACTTCTTCCCAAGTCGACTTCCTTGAGAGATGATCACTGGCCGGCTTGGGATCGTCGAGGAAATGAGGGTCAACTGCGAAGAGCCGGACGAGTACTCCAACAACCACGCTTATGATACCGACTATGTGAAATGCAACTCTCCAACCAGCGATTCCCATTACGGTAGTGGAAGCCAAGGACAGAGATAAGAAGCCTCCGAGGATAGAACCGAAATTACCGGTCAGCTGTAGCCATCCAAAGCTGTACCACGGGTGGTATCATTGGTGGAGTCGGCAACAAGGGATTGAATTGCTGGGGTCACCAGTGCTAATCCAACTCCATTCAAGCCTCTGGAAATTGCTACCTGAGGGAAAAAGAAATTGTCTTACGAAGTATGTTTGATTCTTCGTTACAGAAATCGTACATGAATTGACTTTTAAGAAGGAAATAGGCACAATTTTGTTATTGCAATTGGGAACATCAATATCGTCAACACAAATCTGCAATTGAAGAACGAAATCATGACAGGTTAAATGGTACCCTCATTCGAGATCCAACAAATCGAAATCCCGCCGACATCAAGATGAAGCGAATCGAACGAGATTTATGAAACGGAATTTAGATGCTCACCTGGAGGAAGGTGTTGGAGAGGGCGACGAGGAAGGTGGCGATCGCCCAAAGCAAAGCTCCGAGCGCTATGACGTGGGTGCGGTTGTGGCGAGTGGCCAGGTACGCGGCGAGGGGGTAGCAGGCGGACTGGACGATGGATCGGAAGAGGGTGAGGGAACCGAGGCCGGTGGGCGAGGCGTGCAGCGCCGAGCCGACCTCCTTGTACACCGACGGAAGGAGCGCCTCGTCAGCTCGCTCCATGATCGCCGCCAGGTTCACCAGGACCAGCGTCCGCTGCTCCGCCGTCTCGAGCTTCATCCCTCCGTGTCGCTGCCGTCGGATCTGATCGGATCGGAGAAAAGGGCGAAGGAATAACCGACAAAAGGCGATGTAAAAAATGGTATATCCGAAGAACGCGGGAACAGAGAAGTGGGGTCGTCGCGGATAGAGGGAGTTTGTGATTGGTGTACCAGAGGTGCATAGCAGAGGAGTATCCTTTATTCCTCGTGAGTATAGGAACCCTCTATATCTACTCATGATTCTACCGTTCTACCCTGCAATAACTGGGTGGGTCCCAAAGAGAGTCAAGTGAGATATGAGGTAAAAGTTGTAGTTCAACATTGTTTGAATGAAAAGGATCGAGATCCGTAGAAATGGATCTTATAAATTTTATAAATAATTTATTTCTGAACCCATCAAACAAATTAAATTCCATCAAAATCCATCTATTATTTATTTATAATTTATTTATCAACACCAAGTCCGTAACGTCTGTTTTATTCTCCAACCCGACATTTTAGCACGACAGAATAAATAACACATCGACGGAACCGATACGGTGACAAAACGGTGCCAGTTTAATGAATCTAACACAAACAGCGACGACCAAATGCGACGACGAGAAGGTCTAGCGGAGAGGTGAATGGTGATCCGCTCACGCGACGGTCACGTGCCTCTTCTCCCCCCTTTCGATCGTCGCGATCTCTTCGCCGCCCTCGTCGTCGCCACCGCCCGAGTTGGACTTGGGACAGAGGTCGCGGATGGCGTAGAGTTGGTAGGGGCTGGCGTCGCGAGCGAGCCACTGCTCGACGGTGAAGAGCTGCTGGTTGCATCCCATGTGGGGGCCGGTGGTGGTGACCTCAACGTAGTTGCAGTACCAGCCGTGTCCGGGGCCGGATCCGTCGGAGGTGAGGTTCATCCAGCAGGGCGGCCAGGAGGAGATGCAGGGGCCGCGGCCGCTGAAGATATCGAGGTTACCGCGCTCGAAGTAGTTGTAGCCGTCGCCCATAAGGCCGCCCCACGACTCCATGTCCTCGATCAGGACTCCGTCTCCGTCGGCGCCGGCGATCGCCAGGCTGATGATCGAGTCCGTGCCACCCTTCCAGATCGTCCCGGTCCGGACGTAGATGGTGTACACGCAATTGTAGTTATCCTTGTTTCTTCCGTCCACCAGCTGTTCGATCATTTGCCCCAAAGAACAAAGAAAGTAAAGAAAAAACATAGTAGCAGATGGGCAAATCCTCGATCATGATAGAAGAACACTTACTTCGTGAAGGGAAAGCCTGCTGCAGTGAGCAAAGGTGATCAAACTGCAGAGGAGGAGGATGGAGGCACAGTCGATTCCGCTGCGGCCGGCCATGATTGGTGTGATTGCTTTGTCTCCCCTCTCTGCGTGGCGAAGAAGAGAGGAGAGTGGGATATTCCTCATTATTAAGAGTTTACCTCAAAGGGGTATAATGGGAATATAAAGTTGGGGTATGGTATCCTGCAGGATTTTGTCTGTTGACTTTTCACCGTTATTAAATTGAATTAATAATTCGAATTCAGAGGTTTTAATTTATTCAGAAAATTATTTTTTAAAAAAGATAAATATTTCGATTTATTCGATTAACTTAATTGAATAATACAAATCAACTAGTTATAAATCTAATATTATTAGATCGATATTTTTCTAAGAAATAATATTTCAATTACATGAGGTGCATATTCGATTAATTAATTCGGTAATTTAATAAATAAATAAATTTTTTATTAATTAAATTTGCTTGATTTTTATGATATATTTGATCTGTCTTAATAAAATAAGTTTAAATTTTAATTTAATTAATTACATTATTAAGCGACAGTTCACATCACACCAAGTCCGGAAGTGACGCTGTTCCCCAAGGGGCACCAGACACCAACTCGTGCCAGAGTGTGCGAGTCACGTATCGAAGGTACTCGTGGCAGAGAAGATGGAGAGCTGGATTAAATTCGAGACCGCCGCCAGCGTCTTCAATCCACGCGTCCCGCGTTTGATTGGCGGAGTGTGGTCTCTTGGACCATGTCCATCTCAGCGGATTGCTAGCGTTGTCGGCATGGAAAGAGACGGCAACGTGGCAGGCAGCAAATTTTGCCGTTCATTTATCGTTCCGCTCGAGAAAAAAATACATGGATTTCTCCTTTTAGACCATCTTTACTTCTGAGAACGAACAGGGACAGGAAAGGTTTTGACGGTGGGAAAAAGGAAAAACTAAGAAAATGAAAAAAATACGGCAAAGATATTGACGGTGAAGAAAAATTCATAAGAAAAAAAAATAAGAAAAAGAAAAAATATGGCAACTTAGTGGATCAGGGGAAAGTTTTTGAAATATTTAAAACATATATTTTATGTTAAAATTATTAAATCAGGTAGTAATCTATGCGAAATATTTTATGTGATAATGAATACTAAGTTTAATCTAGCAATCCATTAAAAATATTTTTAAAAAACGATTAAAAAACTTTTTATAATAAAAAATTTATTACTTTCCATACTGTATATCAACATTCAAGAGTATAAATATAATCAACATAATGAGATAAACATATAAGATCATATTCCATTTTATTTTGAATTTTCTAGATTTATCGATCGATTTCGATCCAAATCAATTGATAGACCTAGAATTTTAAGATGATATAGAATAAAATCTTATGTGTTAGTCTAGTTATCTTGATAATATTCATACTCAAATATCAATTCGATAAGTAATATTGAAAGTAATACTTTTTTGAATATGAATTAAATTTTTCGAACATATTTGTGTTTAAAAATTGATGTTCTAATACGAAAGAGATAAAAAAATAAAAATAAAATAAAAAAGGGAGAATCGCAGGTTATTTCGCACTTGTCCTAGCTCGTAGCGAAGATTGCTTGTGCTCGCCCTCGTAGGCGTAGGGCGACCTTGCAAGCGACCTTCGAGGTAGCTCACGCTTGCCCTCAGAGGGCAGGTGGCCCTCAAACGACCTCCGCAGCTCCACTAAGGGGGATGCCTATCTCGTGATTGACCTCTGCGGTCGCTCGCCCTCAGGAGGCCATTGACCCCAATGGTGACCTCTGAGGTCACTTATAGAGGTGCAAAAGAATCAACATGGTTTAGGAGCTTTCGAGCCAGTTTAAAAAATATTCGATTCGTATTCGAAATTATTGAATTCAAATCGCATTCGAACATGTTTGAATATTTTTTTAGCCGAATTTGAAACTATACTATTTTGTTCAATTGTTCACGAGCGGCTCGAGAGTCGTATTTAAATCAAATTCTAATTATTTTACATAATGTTTATTTAAATATATTCAATTTAATGTTTTAATAATTCGAACCGTATTCAAATTTAAGTCATTTCGAATTATAGTTCAAATATACTTAAATAAAGGTTCCAACAATTTAAATCGAACTCGAGCTTAATTTTATTTTAAATTGAGATCATGTCAAAATTATTTGTATTTTCAAACTTCAAATATTATATATATTTTTCGAGTTTAAAATCAAATATTAATATTTTCATATTATTCGGTTCAATTCAATTCGTTTGTACCCCTAGTCACTTATACTCTCCCCCATGGGCTCAAGTTCACTCACGCGAGCCACCTCCGAGGTCGCTCACCCTCGCAAGGGTGCCTCCTCCTTGTCGCACGTGGTGCCCTCGTGGGGCCGCTAGCAAGAAGAGGACATTGCGCAGAGCTATAACGATGCATTGTGTGGGGTTGTTGATCACAGTCTCATGAGGTTAGATGTGATTGAGAGAAATAATTGTGCAAGTTGAAATGTTGAGGGAGGGAATTGCTTTCCGGTTGATTTGGATGGAAGCAAAAAAAATATAAAAAACAAATCTGAAAATACATTTATAATTTTGTCCTATAATAATAATAATAATAACTCCTCTTATTTTTCAAAATAAATAAGAGAAAGAAATATAATTTATTCTTTTTAATGAAGTAAAAAAAAATCCACAACAAATATCTATTTACATCTTCCAAGTTGAAGGAGCATTAAAATCATTTCTATATCTAATGCTCATCAATTAGAAAATATTCATCCAATTACCTTATTTCTATGGGAAGGACGGATGATTAACACATGCGATGGTACCATCTTAAGGTTTGGAGGGGGGTGGAGCATACTAACAAAGTTAGTATGCTCCTCTTCTCACGTGTTAGCAACAACATATGGGCTAGTAGCCCCTTGTGGTTTACCTTATCTGTATTGACCCTAAGAAGGGTTGCCAGAGGCGTTGAGGGTGAGCGAATCGCCTATTTGTCACCTTATTATGTCTTACCCTCATAGACTCAGCTAAGGTGCAAAATAGTTGGATGATGATGTAAATTTATAGCGTATATCTTCATCAATATGAATTTGTAAATTAAGTTTAACATTTACATATGTCTTTTATGCCCAAGGTTTTGAACTAAATGATTTTTACAATATAACTTAAAAAGTAAAACATACCTTGGCTCATGATGACCTTCAAGAAGAGACTAGAAGTCTAGAACCCCTTAGACAATTGTGTTTATCCCTCTTGACCTCTCTTCTTACTTGGCCTCTTTGATGAAGCAAAGGCCTATTTATAGGTAGAGGGAGGACCCTTTTGAAACCTTTCATTTACACATTCCATCAATGTGTACATTTAAGTGTCTCTTAATACAATACATTAAATCTCATATCACATGAATATGAGAACTATCTTTTCATCTTCCATTATATTCATTTGCATGAATATGAAGAGAATTGTCTCTTCATTGACCAATATAATCTGAGTCATTGAATAGAGATATAAATCTATATGGATATTAATATTTCTAACATTCTCCCACTTGGCCATATGACTTTATTCACTTCAAAATAATGCACAATATGTAAGCCCAATTCATTCTTAAATTGGTCAATCATTAAGCAAAAAACTAATAAGGATCATAGCGGTCGTATATCATTAATTCGACATACTTCCTTCTATGGATCACAATATTAGTTTCATACCTAACATAAACTAAAATGATACATAACATAATGACCCATCCATAATATTCATATTAGAGACAATTCCTGTTAATATTTGCATAATCATTCGTGTATATATACCAACATAAAGAAACAGGATGCATAAATAATCAGAAATAACATTCAAGAGCTCAGAGTCAAATACAAAAAGAGCATAAAACTTAATTATGAAATTGTTAACAATCTTCTATAATGCTCATCCTTATGACATGTTCATTAAATGTCTGTGGCAATCCTTTCGTTAATAGATCCGTAATCATAAGGTTGGTGCTAATGTGCTCAATTGACACTCTTTATTTCTGAACTTTTTTTTAACGACAAAATATTTTAATTCCATGTGTTTAGCACCTTTTGAATACTTGTCATTCTTAGAAAAGAAGACTGTTGTGGCATTATCATAATAAATTTTCAGCGGTTTAGCAATACCGTCGACTATTCCAAATCCTAAAATAAAGTTTCGCAACCATAATCCATGAATGACGGCCTCAAAGCATATTACAAACTCAGCTTCCATAGTTGAAGCAGCAATGACAGACTATTTCTTACTTTGCCATGAAATTGCTCCTCCAGCTAAGAGGAACAAATAGCCAAATGTGGACTTTTTAGAATCCAAGCATCCAGCAAAATCTGAATTTGAGTATCCTACCACCTCAAAATGATTGGATCTCCTATAAGTGAGCATGTATTCTTTTGTCCCTTGTATATATCGTAAAACTTTCTTTGCTGCTTTCTAATCATCCAATCCTGAATTACTTTGATACCTGCCCAGCATTCCAATAGCAAAATTGATGTCTGGTCTGGTACAAGTTTCGGCATACATTAAGCTTCCAACGATGGATGCATAAGGAATTTGTTCCATTTGTTTGCGTTCCAATTCATTCTTTGGGCATTGCATAAGACACAATTTATCACCTTTCTGAATTGGTACAATACTTGCAGAACATTTTTCCATCCTAAATCTCTCGAGAACTTTAGTTTGAGACAATTCTAATATTCCTTGTGATCTATCATGAAATATTTCAATTCCTATCACGTAGGATGTCTCACCCATATCTTTCATTTCAAAGTTCTCTGAGAGAACTTTCTTGGTATGATCATGTAATAAATCAATATTATTAGTAGCAAGCAAGATATCATCAACATACAAAATCAGAAAAATAATCTTACTCTCACTGACCTTTAGATATATACACCGATCTACGACATTTTGGTTAAATCCAAAGGAAACTATAATATCATTGAACTTAAGATACCATTGTCAGGAAGCTTGTTTAAGTCCATATATTGACTTCTTAAGCTTACACACCATGTGTTCCTTTCCTTTAATTAAAAAACCCTTAGTTTGGTCCATATAAACCACTTCATCTAAATCTCCATTCAAAAAGGCAGTTTTCTCATTTTTTGATGTAGCTCTAAATCATAATGAGCTACCATTGCCATAATAATTCTTAGTGAGTCCTTTTTTGAGACGGGAGAAAATGTTTCTTTGTTGTCAACATCATCTTTCTGAGTAAAATCTTTGACATTAGAGACATTAGAGCCTTGTATCGTTCAATATTGTCATTAGAGTCATGTTTGATCTTAAAGACCCATTTACATGCAACTGTCTTTGGCCCTTCAAGAAATTCAACAAGATCCCAAACTTTATTATGATTCATTGATTTTAACTCTTGAATCATAACGTCAAACCATTTGGAAGAATTAACACTTTCCATCGCTTGTAAAAATGAAACTGGATCTTCATGAATACTTATGTCAAATTATGACTCTTATAGATAAGTCACATAATCATTTGGAATAGATGATCTCCTTTCCCTTTCAGACCTTCTTAATATTGCTGCTTGTGGTTCATTAGCATTATGTTCATTGTGAACAACATCATGAAATGTTTGGTCATTCATTTGTTGTTCTTGTAGGTTGTTAAATTGTTCAACAACTATAGGAACAACTACTTGAGAAGAAGTAATGGGCAAAAGTATTTGTACCCTAACTTCTTGAATTTCCATGTCACGTGATTTAACACTCTCATTAGTTTCATCATTCTCAATGAATCTAGCATTTCCTGTTTCAACAATTTTCAAAGAATGATTAGAACAATACAATTTATACCCTCGAGACTTTTCTGAATAACCAAAAACTACTGGTCGTTCTTAAATCCAATTTCCTTTCATGTGGATTATAAATTCTTACTTCCACAGGGCAACCCCAAATATGTATGTGCCTTAAACTAGATTTCCTTCCGGTCCACAGTTCAAAAGGAGTTTTTGGAACTGCCTTACTAAGAACCCTGTTTAACAAGTACATAGCGGTTTTCAAAGCATACATCCATAATGATAAGGGTACAGAAGAATAGCTTAACATACTCCTAACCATATTCATTAGAGTACGATTACGCCTTTCTGCAACATCATTTTGTCGTGGTGTTCCAGGCATTGTGTATTGAGCATAAATGTCATGTTATTCTAAATATTTAGCAAATGGATCAGGGCATTGCCCATAGTTATCATACCTACCATAATATTCACCACCTCTATCAGATTTGATATTTTTCACCTTTCTATCTAATTGTCTTTCAACCTCATTAATAAATACCTTTAAGATATTTACCGATTGAGATTTTTCATACAACAAATAGACATAACCATAATGTGAATAGTCATCAATAAAGGTCATGAAATATTTGTCTCCACCAAGAGATGGAACATCAAAAGGTCCACATACATCGGTGTGTATAATTTCTAAAAGTTGTGTGCTTCTTGTAGTTATTTTCTTAATTGTGTGTTTTGTATTTTCCCTTTAATACAATCTACACAAATATCAAGGTCAGTAAAATCCAAATCATGAAGGACTTCATTTTTTTACTAATCTTTGTAATCGTTCTTTAGATATATGACCTAAACTTTTATGCCACAAGTAAGCTGAGCTTTCATCTAATAAACTACGTTTTGTTCCAACATTATGATGCAATGTCAATAGAGTCTCAGCAAACAAATTATTAAGCTTTAATTTGTATAAGTCATCACAAAGAACACCAGAATCAATAGAGTGATTATTCTTAAACAAACTAAAATATCCATTTTCAAATTTAAATGAGTATCCAACTGTATCAAGTTTTAATAAAGAAATTAAATTTCTACTAACAGAAGGAACATAAAGAGTTTTAAAGAGATCTAAATGATATCCAGTGTCTAAAATCAAACGATAAGTTCCAATAACATTAACTGGAGCCTTGACTCAATTTCTCATGAAGATAAACTTTTCATTTGACTTTATGGTTTAAATCGTAAGGAATCCCTTTATTTTCAAACCAAACCTTTCGTTTTTAGCAATCTTTCTGAAAGTGTCCAGGCTTGTGACAAAAATGACACATATCATTCTATTGTCCCTTCTTTTGGTTTTGGACGGATGACACATTTAACTTTAAATGCCCATTATGTCTTTTGTATTTTTCTTTCCTGGTTTCCTTCTGACATTAGGATGACTTATGAGATTAATTGAGTGAATTCTTGTTTCTTAAGCCTTGCTTCCTCTTGAATAAGCATACTTTGCAATTCCGTGACATCCACTTATCCTTTATAGTATTATAATTGATTTGGAATGGACCATACAAAGAAGACAAGGAGTTTATAATAAATTACACAAAGAAGCTTTCACTCAATTTCATTCTCATTGCATTCAATCTTGCTGCAGTATTCATCATCTGAGTGATATGCTCATGTATGGTACGAGAGTCATCAACCTTCGTGGTGGTCAACATTGTTGGTGCAGAAAGCACCACAGTCAAACCTGTGTTTTGATAATGGCAACATGGTTCAAAAGTTAAGTTTTACTTGTTGTCTAACAAGTTACTCTAGTGTGCAGGCTAAAAAGTCCTAGCGAAGGACTGCTAGGCACTGGCGAAGGAATGCCAGAGCAAAAAGCCCTAGTGAAGGAATACTAGGCACTGGCGAAGGAATGCAAGAGCAAAAAGCCCTAGTGAAGGAATACTAGGCACTGGCGAAGGAATGCCAGGGACTAAAAAGCCCTAGCGAAGGACTGCTAGGCAACGGGCGAAGGACAGCTCGGCATCCAAGACCTGGCAAAGGACCGTCAGGCAAAAGTCCAACCAGAGCAACGGTTGGCATCAGGTACACTCTCCCGAGAGGAGTAGGTGAGGACGCGTTCCCCGTCGAGGGAACAGTAGGTGTCGGTTCGACCTAGGGCTCCATTTTGGAGACCCAAAGTCAGAACCAAGACAGCTAAGGCTGTATAAACTAACCACTTAATGTTTTGTTGTGTTTTGGACTAACCCTGGATGCAGGACCGAAGGAACGAGTGTCTGCAGCTCAGAGAGCCTTAAAGGAGTGAGGCAATAGCTGACCAGGGCGCCTGGAGTGTCACGGGCTCCCCCAAGGTGAAAACAAAACACACAAACAAGAAGCGCGCTTCGACAGTACATCCTGCGAGTGCCCCCGTGCTCCCGGGCGCCCCCGCAGCTCCCGGGCGCCCCCAGTGCCAGCTACTGAAGCACACCCTCGCGAAGCCAAGAAGATGGAGTTTTGATCCGGTCAATGCGGGCGCCCCGAGCGCTCCGGGCGCCCCGGTCAAACCTGATCCCGAAGGTAAAGGGATCAGATGTTGACCGAGCATTGTGCGGATCAACTGCCACGTGGGGGATGCGCCCCCGACGTCCCGGGCGCCCCCAGGGCTATTTAAAGGCCCCTCGACCCCAAGCTTCAGCAACAACTTCCAATCCACGCTTCTACGCTCTTCTGCTCTCGCGCTTCGCCCCGGAATCCTTCCAACTCGAGCCGACGACGTCCTGCTGCTCCGAAAAAGTCGATCTACCCCGGACGTCGGTAAAAGAGCGATCTAAGTTTACTGTACTTAATTTTGTAATTATCTTTTGTAAACTATTTGCGCCTTATATAGAATTGCCCAAAGTAAACGGTCAACGACCGTGGGCCTTGGAGTAGGAGTCGACCCAGGCTCCGAACCAAGTAAAATCGACCGTGTCTCTGTGTGATTTTGTTTTTATCAATTTCCGCTGCGTACTTGCTCTAAGTGTTTCCGAAAAACGATTTCCGATATTCACCCCCCCTCTATCGGTTTTCTCGATCCAACAAGTGGTATCAGAGCGGGGAAGTTCAAACTTGGTGCAACCACTAGTTTGAAATTTTTTTTCGGATTTTTATTATCTTTTTCTCATTCGAATTTTCTTTAAATATTTCGTTCGAATTTTCTTTTTCCCGTTAATCGAGGTTGGTGCAACACCCCTCGCTATTTCATTTTATTCATCCCGCACTACTAATCCAAGACCTAGTCTTGGAAAAAAAAAATTTCTGATAGTTTTCTGTTTCAGATTAAATGGTCATGCAAGAAGGATTTAGCACCGTCAGACCTCCACTTTTCAGTGGAGAAGACTTTTCCTACTGGAAAAGTCGAATGGAGGTCCACCTGAAAACTCAGGTGGACATGTGGATCATCATCCAGTCCGGACTGGAGATCCCCAAAAACGCCGAAGGAGTACCGCAGACCTACTCAGAATGGGACAACGCCCTAAAGCGCAAAATTGAAGCTGATGCAAAGGCGACCCAGACTCTCCAATGCGGATTAACAAAAGAAGAGCTGAATCGGGTAGGCCCCTTCAACAGTGCAAAGGAGTTGTGGGCAAAGCTGATCGAACTGCATGAAGGAACGTCAGACACCAGGATCAGTAAGAGGGATCTGCTCCTGAACAAACTCTACACCATCAAGATGGCCGACACTGAAACAGCAGCCCAACTCCACGCACGCATACAAGAATTGATGAACGGTCTTCACACTATAGGTCACAAGGTCGAAAACCGTAACCTAATAAGGTATACCCTAAACGCTTTCCCTAGAAATACCTTGTGGGCATCTATGGTAGATGCATACAAGGTCTCAAGGGATCTTTCTAAAATTAAATTAGACGAATTATTTTCCGAATTAGAACTGCACGAACAAACTAACTCCAATATGGTCGAGAAAGGAATTGCCTTTGTTGCAGGAAAAATTGGAAGATCAACAAAGAAGAAAACTCAACCTGAACCCAAGTCTAACTCAGACTCAGACGCAGAAGATGAAGAAGGAGATCAATCTGAGCTGGTCCGACTAGCTTGAAGTTATTATAAAAAATTAAAGAACCAAGCCAACACACGGAGAACAAGCCGAAGAAAGGACGAACCAGCTGAACCCGCAAACAAGCCCAACGTGACCTGCTACGAGTGCAAGAAAAAGGGCCACTACAAGTCAGAGTGTCCTAACCTAAAGGAGACTAAAAAGACAAGAAGGAAAAAAGACACTCCAAGCAACTTGGGACGAATCTTCCTCAGAAGAAGAAGAAGAGACACCCCAGTCCAACCTTCCAGCCCTGACCGCCTCAGATGAAGTCGAGACCGAGTCTGAATCAGAAAAGGACGACGGCAAGCTAACCTTTTCAGAAGACGGCAAAATCAAGGTAAGCAGTTTTAATAAACGTCAATTAAACGAACTTATCTCCTATCTTTCTCGAGATTTGGCGAAAGCCAAACTCCGAGTCGAATCCCTCCGACAGGAAGTAAAACTCCTGAAAGAGGGAGCTGACTCTAAATCATTAACCGAGAACATTCAAGAAGGAACTCCTACTCAAGTTGAAAAACTTGAGAAAGAAAACTCCTCCCTGAAAACTCAGGTTAAGGATCTTAGAGCGGCCTTAGAACGATTTACTTCTGGTTCCAAAAATCTTGACATGATTCTTGGAAAACAGAAGTCCGTTCTAAATCGATCCGGACTTAGCTACAGAACCAAATCCCGACAAAGATCGTATTTTGCTGTACTGAATCAGTTCAGAAGTAAAGTTCAGGCATGGGTACCTAAACTGTGCCTGAACAAACCAACTGGATCAAATCAGTATTGGATCCCCAAGGACAAGATTCACATCTTGCCTAATTATTATCGTGGCTATAGTCCAGGGGGAGCCAAATTAAAAACTATTTTTATTGTCAAATAGAATTTAATACTTGCAATTTGCCTGATTGATTGTTTATTTAAATTTATGCAATTTACCATGCTTAGACTTAGGTTAGTATAAGGACAGAACAAACTTAACTGAAACTTGACAACATAGTATTGGGTGGAGGTGAGATGATAGTACGTTAGGGAAACCAATTCTAATAAGATCAAGTTCACTTGGTCTCTTTAGACTGGTGAAACTAGCCGAAGCTACCGATCCAAAATCCAAACTAGTTAGACCAGAACTTTTTCAAAGATTAATTTTGAAAATGAAATTTCATTAAACGACTTTGTCAAGGAAAGGGTTGATCATCCAATAAGGCTGCGGCCAAAGAAGGCCTAGTGCCTCGCCAAGACCTGGAAGCCAATTTTTGAATTTCAAATTCAAATTACTTTTTGTTAAATTCAAATCTAACACAAACTTTCAGTTAAGTATAGATTCGAACCTTCTCTTTCAAAATAAACTTAACTGTTTTTCAAAATTAATGCAAAGCTTTCAAAATAAACTAACTTTTTCAAAATAATTTTATTATCAAAACCTGTCTCACAAAACCTATTAGGCTAACGTGATTGAAAACCCTAGATTTGGGTGAGACAGTAGGATTAAGACTCAATTGGAAATTCTTTGATGCCTATGTTATGAGTCAATCATGTAGTTAAGATCACAAGTCAAATCATGGTCAACATGGTCAAACTAAAGGTAAACCTGTTCAAACCATAGTCAAACCATGGTCAACATAGTCAAACCATGTCAAAGCAGTCAAACCATGGTCAAACCAATTAAACCATGATCAAACGATGACAAGACACAAAATTTGTCTCATTGCTACAATCCCGGGCGCCCGGGACCACACGGGCGCCCCTCCCATACCTTTTCCTTCCCTCGAGAAATAAAAGCTGCCTCTGCCTTTGACCAGGGCGCCCGGAACCACGCGGGCGCCCCCATCACTCTCATTGCAGCAAAGGCTGCAAAAGCAGCCTGATGAGGGCGCCCGGGCAGTCCCGGGCGCCCCCAACCAGTCAAAGGTACTGCCTTTGGCAGTATCCACTGACCAGGGCGCCCGGAACCACGCGGGCGCCCCCGTTGATGTGCCTATATAAGGCACCCGAATTCCCCTTCTCTTCCCACACCAAAATCAACTCCCTTCTTCACTTCTTTCCCTCCAAGGAAATCTTGCAAGTCTTCATCCTCAACCATGCCTCCCCGAGCTGCCCGATATAATTCTTATTTATTTTTATTGCATTTAAATTTATTTTTAATGTAATATCTTCATGTTTTCTTATCTTCCTTAACTTAGAAGACGCCGACCAAACCCGGCCAACCCCGGTGCCGAACCTAGTCCCGACCCTAGGTTCCCTACCTTAGAATTATGCAACAAGTTTGCTCAAACCATTTACAAACCTATTAAGACAAGCTATCTTAATAGACACTTCTTTACTCAATCATGCCCCGTAACCATGAATATTATAAACTTCTATCAATTAGATAATCTTGTCTTCTGCACTCATAGCATTAATGAATCCTTATGTGCAGAGTTCTACAATAACATAATTCGACAAGATAATCTCATGTTTCACACTACTGTTCAAGGGATACCTTTGTCTATCACCCCTAGTTTACTAAACCGATTCCTTGGACTACGATCTTCTCAGTCCACATTCTGCTGCTATCCACCTAGGAATCCTCCATTTGACCCTCCCTACTCTCACATCACCTTAGACACTATCCACTCGTACTTCTATAGGGAAGCTAGACTCCCCCCAAATAGACGATTCCAAGCTGTTGATCTTCAGGCATAGGACTATGCCCTGTACAGAGTCCTGGTCCGCTGTATCTTACCACTCTCCACTAGAGATCTCGGGACCTTGCGACCCTTTCATGCCTTCCTCCTGTATGCCCTAGTCCACCACCTTGACATCGACATTGGACTACACATGTTTCATTCTATTCTGCATGCGTCCAGTGTTACGACCCAGGGACTAGTGCGCACTCCATACTGCCACATCATCACCTCTCTCCTTCATCACCATGGTCGCGACATTACCGTAGGTGAAATAACCGCTTTAACCGATTTTGATGAAATAGGATTTAGGAACTTCTCATTAGCGGGTCTAGAGGTATCGGCCACCGGGGTTCTGAGTTGGAGACGACAACAGGCCAGGGCCCCGATCGACTCAGACGAGGAGATTGAGGTCGACGTTGGAGACATAGCTGCAGCAGCCCGAGCACACATAGACCAACCCGCTCCACCGACACTCTACGAGAGAGTGACACATTTAGAGACACAGGTTCAGAGTCTCCGAGAGGAGGTCGAGGCCTATCACATCGAGCAGATGGACGCTCGTAGGGCCGACCAAGAAGTGGCTGATGCCCGATACATCGAGCAGAGGGACGCTCGTAGGGTCGATCGAGAAGTGGCTGATGCTCGATACATCGAGATGATGGCACGATTCGATTCATGGCACCCCGGTCCCTCGTCTTAGATCTGATTGCATTGTACTATTAACTATCTGACTGCCCCTACCTAGTAGGGTTGACTTATGTTTTGACCTGTATGACTGTTATGTTTTTCTCTGTTGACCTGTGGAATTAAGTACTTATTTCATTTGACTATCTAAGTAGTTAGGATTGTGTTCTGTAGAATAGAATAACTCTGCCTATAATTTTTTCTGCTTTAGTTGATTTACAAATCAGTTTCTAAAAATTTGAAAAACTGTTTCACTTAATTTCAAAATCAGCTTTTTTTACTTAGTTTTATTTCAAAACTTCCCCCTTTCAAAACTAGGGTCTTTTTCGCAAATGGACTTAGCCTAGGCCCTAACCCTAGAACTGCATGCACCTATAGATTTAGCTGCCAGCAGCTCACAAGCACCTTAGGATACTTTTGATTGATAACCTAGAAAGAGTTGAGATGCTTAGGTCTTTGCCTTAATTCAAGATGCTTTAAGTCAGTGCATCTGCAGTAATTGGGGCACTAAATACAAATTTCATAGAAATCAAGTTATGTGTCAAGTTTAGAAAATCTAACTTGAACAGAAACACTTAACTTGACTAACCCTAGCCAAAGCTACTGTTTATAACAGTTAGTGAGTAACTAATTGGGTTAGACAGGTCCCTACAAGAGAAAATCAACTGATTTGGTCTAAGTCCTGGGTCAGTACAGCAAAGTCATGCAAGTATTTTTCTTTATAAAATTTATTTCCGTTCTGAAATTTACTTTCTGCTATAATTATCTGGTTTTTTGATATATGGCAAAGGGGGAGAGATAGAAAGGAGAGAGTTTAAATTTTCAAAAAAAAAAATTTCACTCTATCCATTATTCAAAAAGTACTAAGTTTTTCAAAACACTCATGCCTTTTGAAAACTGTATTAAGTACTTAAACTTTTCAAAACTTCATTTAAGGCTCTGATACCAAGTTAGGAAAGGAAAAGCTTAAGTTTTTTTAAAAGCTTTATACTTAAGTTTTTCAGAACTTAATACTTAAGCTTTTTGAAAAATTTATTAAATACTTAAGCTTTTTGAAAAAATTTATTAAGTACTTAAGCTTTTCAAATTTCAAAATTTATTAAGTACTTAAGCTTTTCAAAAATTATCTAAGTACTTAAGTAAGTTTTTTTGGTACTTAAGTTAAAACTTGCAAAAACCTTTTGAGTACTTTAAAAACTTAAGACTTCAAATTTTTTTAAGTACTCTAAACTTATGCTTTCAACTCTACTATGTACTTTTAAAACCTTAAGTTATCAAAAGAATTCCAAAGTACCTAAACCTAAGTTTGCAAAGTGCAAAATCATACTAAGTAAAGGTTTTTAGAACCCCACGAATTTTTGAAAAAAAATCTAGGGGGAGAAACCTTCCAGGGGGAGGAACAAAACTCAGTTTTATATACTTTGATTAAACATAACTTTTTGAACTAGGGTTGCCATAAATCAAAAAGGGGGAGATTGTTGGTGCAGAAAGCACCACAGTCAAACCTGTGTTTTGATAATGGCAACAGGGTTCAAAAGTTAAGTCTTACTTGTTGTCTAACAAGTTACTCTAGTGTGCAGGCTAAAAAGTCCTAGCGAAGGACTACTAGGCACTGGCGAAGGAATGCCAGAGCAAAAAGCCCTAGTGAAGGAATACTAGGCACTGGCGAAGGAATGCCAGAGCAAAAAGTCCTAGCGAAGGGCTGCTAGGCACCTGGCGAAGGGCTGCCAGGATAAAAAGCCCTAGCGAAGGAATGCTAGGCACTTGGCGAAGGAATGCCAAGATACAAAGACCTAGCGAAGGACTGCTAGGTGCCAGGCGAAGGATAGCTTGGGACTGAAGCCCTAGCGAAGGAATGCTAGGCACCGGGCGAAGGACAGCTCGGCATCCAAGACCTGGCAAAGGACCGTCAGACAAAAGTCCAACCAGAGGAACGGTTGGCATCAGGTACATTCTCCCGAGAGGAGTAGGTGAGGACGCGTTCCCCGTAGAGGGAACAGTAGGCGTCGGTTCGACCTAGGGTTCCATTTTGGAGACCCAAAGTTAGAACCAAGACAGCTAAGGCTGTATAAACTAACCACTTAATGTTTTGTTGTGTTTTGGACTAACCCTGGATGCAGGATCGATGGAACGAGTGTCTGCAGCTCAGAGAGCCACAAAGGAGTGAGGCAACAGCTGACCAGGGCGCCCGGAGTGTCTCGGCCGCCCCCAAGGTGAACACAAAACACACAAACAAGAAGCGCGCTTCGACAGTACAACATGCGGGCGCCCCCGTGCTCCCGGCCGCCCCCGCTGCTCCCAGGCGCCCCCAGCGTCCTGGGCGCCCCCAGTGCCAGCTACCAAAGCACACCCTCGCGAAGCCAAGAAGATGGAGTTTTGACCCGGTCAATGCGGGCGCCCCGAGCGCTCCGGGCGCCCCAGTCAAACCTGATGTAACGACCCGGAAAATTCTCTTAATATTTTGTAAAAATATTGAGCATGTCTAGATAATTTTCTGTGGGACCTAGAAATATTAATACGGATTTTAGCCTAGAAATCCATGTTTTCTCATTTAAATTGGGAAAAATAAGCACTAATGGGCGTTATATGGGCTTTCTAGTACCTTAATTATTGGTGAATTTTAGGTAAAAATTTATGTAAATATAAAGAGGTTTTAATGAGAAATATTAACATAATTAGGGGGGGATTTTTGAAGGATTTTCGAAATAATAGGAAATAAAATAAAAATAAAATACAAAAAAAAAATTAGTGCATGCACCAAGGATTGAACCTTGGACCTCTTGTTCAACCATGCATGCTCTATCCAATTCACCTAGCAAGGGAGTGCTATGAGGAAATGAAGTGGATTATGGTTAAGGCTTAGGAAAAATGAAGAGTCATCAACCATGACTCTTCACTTGCCCTCCTTAATGTGTTATAAAGAGGGGGTTTGGGAGTTTCTTTCTTCCTTCCATCAATTCCACCTCTCTTCTTCCTCCTCCCTCAAGCTGGCCGAAACTTCAAGGAAGGTTTTCTTTGAGAAAACTTCACAAGAGGGCTTAATCTTCAAGTGTTAAGGGTCATCTACAAGTTTACAAGGGCTAAGGGTGATCAAGGGACAACCAAAGTCTTCATCATCTTCCCTTTTAAGGTCTAAAAACCAAGATAACCGAAGGTAAGACCCCCTCACCTATGGTGTAATGGTTTTTCCTTGATGTGGATATAATCTAAGTTTTTATTTAAGATCTAAGATGAAAATCCATGAAAAAGAAGTTAGGGTTTCGGCCACTTGCATGTTTCATGGCTAGGTTTAGTTTCTAACTCTCAAATGATGGTTCTTATGATTTATTATGATGTAAGTGATGTTGGTGGTGATTTACATGAAATTTTACATGATTATAAGGCCTAATGAATTTCGGCCAAGAACCCTAACCCATGGTTGGACCTTGATCTAACCATTCAACATATAAGTTTTGGTTCCCTATGGCATGATGGGTAGAAATTATGTTTTATAGGAATTTTTCATGAACTTTAGGGACCCTTAAAGTTTCGGCCAAGGGCAAGAACTAGGGTTAAAAGATTAGGGTTGGCCTTAAGTACGGAATCAAATGTTTTCTATGGCCTAGTATGTATGTATGAGATGTTGTTTGAGGATTTATGCAAAGTTTTCATGGACCTAGGGTTCCTTGGAGCTTTCAGCCAAGGACATAGCCTAGGGCTAGGGTTGGGTTAAAACTACAAATATGCTTGTTTATAGGTTACTAAGAGGTATGTTTAAGTATGATGGAAGAATTTCTATGTTAACCAAACCCTTAGTTTATATGTCATGAATTATATGTTAGGTCTCTTGTGGTGATAACTCATGAATGTTTAGACATGTGCCATGATTTATGAATGATAGGTATGTATGCCATGATTTATGAATGATATGTATGTATGCCATGCTTTACGAATAGTTTGTATGTATGCCATGATTTATGAATGATAGGTATGTATGCCATACTTTATGAATAATTTGTATGTATGTCATGCTTATGAATATATGTACGTATGCCATGTTTAAGAATGAAAATAATGAAGGAAGTTAAAGTTCATGCCTTCGAGGCATAATGATGATATGGAATGAAAATGAAGGATGAAGTTAAGGTTCATGCCTTCAAGGCATAACGATGAAGTTAAGTATGATGAATGAATGAATATGCTATGAATGATTATGAATGAAGAAGCATGTGAAAGTATTTTATTTTATGGATGGGCTTGTACTGGACCTAAGTAAGGTCCACGGTTCTGGACTACCGATGAAGCTGTCCACAGTTCGGGACTACCGATGAAGCTGTCCTTACGGTTCGGGACTACCGATGAAGCTGTCCTTACCCTAGTAGGTCGAGATTAGCTACCTCGTATTTACTTAGGGATGCGCGCATATGATGTATGAATGTGGTACAAGCCAGGGCCCAATGAATGTTATGATTATGTTTAAGTATTTAAAAGTACGATTTAAAACTAAGCATCCTTATGATATATGCATCTGCTACATGCATTCATCCATGATATGCATTATGTTTATGAAAAGTATGTTTATTAAAAGTATGTCTATGCAAGGTATGTTGATGCAAAGTATGATAATACAAAGTATGTTCATGTTAATTAGGATGCCATGATAATGTTTATTGTTCATGTTAATTATGATGCCATGATTATGTTTATTGTTCATGTTAATTAGGATGTCATGACTATGTTTATATGTTCATGTTAATTATGATGCCATGATTATGGTTATTGTTCACGTTAATTATGATGTCATGATTATGTTTATTGTTCATGCTAATTTATGATGCCATGATTTATTTATGTTTATGCTAAGTTAGGATGCCATGATTTTATTTACGTTCATGCTAATTTATGATACCATGATTTTAATTATGTTCATGCCAAATTATAGTGCCATGATTTTATTTATGTACATGCCAGATTATAATGCCATGATTTTATTTATGTTCATGCTAATTTATGATGCCATGATTTATTTATGTTCATGCTAAGTTAGGATGCCATGATTTTATTTATGTTCATGCAAATTTATGATGCCATGATTTAATTTATATTCATGCCAAATTTTAATGTCATGATTTTATTCATGTTCACGTTAGACTATGATGTCATGATGATATCTATGTTCATGTTTATACGACGTATGGATTTTGTGAGTAGGAAAAGGGTCTTACTAAGCCTCCATGCTTATAGTTTTATTTTCTTATACCGCAGATTAAGCAAGAGATTTCAATGGAAGCAGCAGGAGAGGCAAGACCATGTGTGTGTGGTAGTGACATGGCCAAGAGTCCCTCTCATTTCACTGATTGCATGTTTTGTTATCTTACAATACTTATGTTGGTTATGCTCTACTTATGATAGCTATGCCTATGAAACAACCTACTACTTATGAAGTTATGGATAAACTACTTGCTACCTGAAAGGCTTATGAATGAATTATGGAAAGTAAATAATCATGATGTTATGCATGCTAGTAATAGGTTACCTGAAATGCTCATGAAAGCTTATGAATGTGTTACGAAAAGTTGATATCATGATGCTAGATATGTGTATATGATTTAAGCACTAATTGTATGGTTAAAAGCATGTGAAAAAGAATTTATGATTCCGCTGCATTAAGAGATTTTATATGCACATGTATGTTCAGCGTAACGCTGCTTTATGAAAAAAAAAGCGGGCGTTACACCTGATCCCGAAGGTAAAGGGATCAGATGTTGACCGAGCATTGTGCGAATCAACTGCCACGTGGGGGGGGGGGCGCCCCCGACATCCCGGGCGCCCCCAGGCCCTATATAAAGGCCCCTCAACCCCAAGCTTCAGCAACAACTTCCAATCAACGCTTCTACGCTCTTCTGCTCTCGCGCTTCACCCCGGAATCCTTCCAACTCGAGCCGACGACATCTTGCTGCTTCGAAAAAGTCGATCTACCTCGGACGTCGGTAAAAGAGCTATTTAAGTTTACTGTACTGAATTCTGTAATAATCTTTTGTAAACTATTTGCGCCTCATATAGAATTGCCCAAAGTAAACGGTCAACGACCGTGGGCCTTGGAGTAGGAGTCGACCCAGGCTCCGAACCAAGTAAAATCGACCGTGTCTCTGTGTGATTTTGTTTTTATTAATTTCCGCTGCGTACTTGCTCTAAGTGTTTCTGAAAAACGATTTTCGATATTCACCCCCCCCTCTATCGGTTTTCTCGATCCAACAATTAGAGTAACCCAGGTCAAGGAGATTGGATTGCGTAAAAGCGTATATTAGTGCCTGAGAAGGACTAAGGATTATAAGCTGGTTTACTTGGCAGACCAATTCCCTATGGGTTATACGGATACAGACTTCCAGTCGGATAGGGGCAAACATAAGTATTCCTAGGGGTTTTGTGTTTACTTCAGGAGGTAGAATCATAGTCTAGAGGAGTGTCGCAGAGCGGCTGCGTGACGGACTCCACCATAGAAGCTGAGTAAAGTGGCAGCCTCTGAGGTAGCCAAAGGAAGCTACATGGTTCAGGAACCTCAAGATGGACTTCGATGTGATTCCTGGTTTGCTCAGAGATATCACATTTTCTTGTGATAAACAAATGGTGCAGTTGCAAATAGGAAGGAATCACGAGCCCATAAGGAGAGAAACACATAGAGCGCAAGTACCACCCAGGAAAGGAAAAGTTGTTGTTGCCTAGATTACATCAGAGGACAACTTGGGAGATCATTTTCACTAAGGCCTTGATAGCGAGAGTTTTAGGCATGTGGAGGATCAGGGAATCAGATGTATGACATTTTGAAGATAGTAAAGTCTTTGAGTATAAGTGGGAGATTGTTAGATGTGTATACTAAAAGACATTGCTCTTTTTATATATGAGATCATCTAAATTTTGAAAAGTGAATCACAACTACACTAGGTGCCTGTTTATATTAGTACATGCATGAAGTCCAATAGTACACATTGTAAATAACATGGTGTGTGGTGTCACACGGAAGATCATGTTATCAGTTCCTTTCCTAGTATAAGTAGATGCTCACAACCGAGATGGAATTGAACAAACCATCGAAATGGTTGTAGTGTAATTAGGTGTGGTTGGTCTTGACCATAGAATTACACTAGTGTGCTTTGAGTACATTCAGCAGGACTAAAACCCGAGGTTATCCAATTTGTACTGACTCGATAATTGGATAGGACCTCAAATTTTATTATGGAGTACGATCCCTTAATCCCGATATAATAACGGACATATATTATTAAATATTATTTCTTTGATTTACCAATAGGCGAAATCTATTCTGTTAGATCGATAGGCCCGGTAAGTTGGGAGATAATATTAATAATATGATGTGCTGTTGATTATTGACGGAATCCGTGTCCTAGTGAGTCGGGGGTTGATGATGCCCCCTTGATGAGCTCGAAAGGTTCATCATGCTAAACCTTACAGGTGGATTTGATCCGGCATGATGATAAGGTCAAGTGGTACTAGTCAAGGATCTAGAAGTTAATTAATTTGAATTATCAATAATTTAAATTAATTAACGGGCATTCGATATCTTAAACATGGGGGGATGGACGACTCGTAATAAGTGGAGCCGATATGTGAATATGGGGGTTGGTGAGGTAATTCAATGAGGGTCCTTTAGTGGAATGGATCCTTATTTATGGACCGGGTTTGGATCCATTAGTAGGCCAAGATCCAACTCCTCCTCATGGTCCCTATCGTAGCCCTATATATACCCCATGGTGGCACGAAACCAAGAGGTTAATCGATCCAATGGAACATAAGAAACCCTAAGTTTCTACTCTCCTCTCCTCTTCTTTTACTCTCAGCGTCGACGGTTATTTTCTCCAGAGGAGAAATCTTCTTAACATAGAGAAGGTGGCTCATGATAATTCTCTCTAAGGAGAGATGGTGGCTCACGGATCTTCTCAGACGTTGAGAAGTGGCTCACGGCAAGGGAGCAGTTACTGATTAATTACATCACATGCAATTAATTGCCTACAGGCGAGAGAAATTCCCTCACATTCTTGATGCAAGAAAAATTACCTTTGCTGATTAATTGCATCACATGCAATTAATCACCTTCAAAATTGCCTCACTTTCTTAAGTCAAGAAAAATTGCCTCACGGCAATTTGTTGAGGCAACAGAAATTGCCTCGCATGCAATTTCTTGGAGGAAGCAGGCAATTACTTGAGGCAAGAGAAATTGCTTATGGCAATTTCTCGGAGGAAGTAGAAAATTGCCTCACGGCATTTTTTCTTGGAGGAGTAGAACGACAAATTTCTTCTGGCAAGTTGGAGAAAATCAGCTCACGGCAGATTGGACTTCTCCAAGTGAAGTTGCTCAATAGGGTTAATGTTCTGATCATTTTCTTCCTTGGAGTGGTTAGCGGCATCCCTTTGGTTAGGGATTGGTTGGCGCAAGGAGAAGGGATCGACTTGGTGACCACATTTCTTGGTAGATCGTTGCCCACACGACATCCAAGAGGGGAGGGGCATACGATAGAAGATCGTAAGGTAACGGGATGTATAATTCTTCCTTGGCTCCTTCGTTCTTATTTGTGCCTTATTCATTTGCCTAGTCATTTTATGTGAGTTCTTTAATTATTTTGATTCTGAACCATAGTCAATAATTAATTAACTAGACCCTGACCATAAACACAAAAGCCGGCGATCCACTCGTCGCCTATTCCGTGGTCGAACGGTCAAGCAAATCACAAGGTCGATTTTGGTAATTGGTCGAGTTGTGATTTGGATCGTTTGATACGACACGAGATAGTCGTTGGGAGAAGGGTCTCCATTCGAATTAATTTTTTAATCCGTAGACATGGAGAGGTCTCTCGGAACGACTGAGTGTTCTCTTAGGAAACCCGCCAAGCAATAACCAATAGAAGGCGGCGCCTGACACGTGGCCTATCCTGCTAGAACTCCAGTCCGTAGACTTAGCCAGCGCTTATCCCTTCAACTGGGGAGCCTGAGCTGACTGGGGCGCCTGTGTTAACACAGGCGCCTCATTTGACCTGGTCCAGAGGCTTGTGTGGTAGTTTACTTCGATTGCTTTGGAATAACTCTTCATTGGGGCGCCTATCTCAATACAGGCGCCTAGCCTAGTTAGGGCGCCTCACTCCATTGAGGCGCCTGAATGCAGAAACCTTCATCCCTTTGTTCCTGCAACCAGAATTAGTTCCAAAGACACAAGAAGCATAGAAATGATAAGATTAGAACATGATTTACAGCCTGAGCTGTCTTGTTTCTGATTTTGGACTTCCCAAATGGAACCCTAGGTCGAACCGACGCCTAATGTTCCCTCCTACGGGGAACGCGTCCTCACCTACTCCTCTCGGGAGAATTTACCTTTTTGCCAACCGGCTCAACCAGTTGGACTTTTGCCCAGCTTCACCCACCAGGTCTTCGTGCCCAATCCGTGACCAGGTCTTAGTGCCCAGCTTCACTCACTAGGTCTTCGGTGCCCAGTCCCTGACCAGGTCTTAGTGCCCAGCTTCACTCACTAGGTCTTAGTGCCCAACCTTATGTCAAGACTTAGTTGCCCAGCCCGCAGCTAGGACTTAGTGCCCAATTCATGAAACCAGGACTTAGTGCCTAGTGTACCTAGGAATTTTCCCTGCACACTTAATCAGCATTGTTAGATCACAACAACACCTTAACTTCTGAACCCTTTGCCATTATCAAAGCATAGGTTCGACTTTGGTGATTCCGACACCAACAATCTCCCCCTTTTTGATTTATGGCAACACGGTTCAAAATGTTATGTTAAAAAAACATTCTATAGCAATCTAACAACAATAAGTATCTCAAGAAATACTTAAAACAAATTCATTTATCTCTCCATGAAAATGTTCTCCCCCTGAATTTTTCATTTATATACGGGTTTTTGTAAATCTTCTAAGTGCATTTAAGTTTGACTATGTGTTTGTCAAAATCGAGCATTTGCAAAAAAACTTTTCAACACTTAGTCAATTTTTGAAAAAGTTTTACAACTTTTTTATACTTAGATAATTTTTTTTTGAAAAGGTTTTGCAAGCATTTTACACTTAGAAAATTTTTGAGCAAGCTTTTTACAATTAGGAAATTTTGCTTGAAAATACTTTGAAAAAAAATTTTAATACAGTTTTAGCTCAAACAAAACTTGTTTTCAAGATTTTACTTAGAATCATTTGCCAAAAACTTTTCAAAAGAATTTAGCTCAGACAAATTTTGTTTACTAAGGAAACTTTTCAAAGTAAATGCACTTGAAAACTTTAAAGTGCTTTAGACATTTTTGAAAGTACTTAGAAATGCTTTTAGAAAATTTTTGAAATAATTCGAAACATTTTTAAGCACTTAGACATTAAAAATTTGATGCACTTAGACATAGAAAAATTTAAAGCACTTGGACATTTTACTTTACTTTTTGTAAAAGAGATAAAAATTTTAAAAAATTTTAAAAATTAAAAAAAAATTCTCTTTCCTTTCTCTCCCCCTTTGCCGTATATAAAAAAATGATAACAATTATTGCAAGTAACTTTTGAATTAGAGCTAATAGAATGGAAATCCGTATTGAACCAACTCTAATGAATTCAAGCAGAAAAATAGACCAAACCAAATTAAACTAATCTTGTTCGGGTCCTGTCTAACCCAGTTAGCTACTTGCTAACTGTTATAAAATAGTAGCTTTTACTAGGATTAGTCAAGTTAAGTGATCTGATCAAGTTAGATTTTCTAAGCTTGACACTTAACCTGATTGATGTTCAACTTGTATTTATTGCCCCAATTACTGCAGATGCACTGACTTAAAGCATCTTGAATCAAGGCATAGACCTAAGCATCTCAACCTGGTCTAGGTTAGAATCAAAAGTACCCTAAGGTGCTTGTGAGATTCTGGCTTCTAGATCTATAAGTGCATGCAGTTCTAGGGTTAGGGCCTAAGCTAAGTCCATTTGCACAAAAACCCTAGTTTTGAAGGGGATAGTTTTTATGAAAACTAATTCAGAAAATCATTTTAAATTTCAAAGAACTTGATAAAAGAAATAATTTTTCAAATTGCTAATTTTCAAAACAAATATAAACAAATAGGAAAATAAATTTTTGAAAAATATAGAATAGTCCTATTCTACTAAGCACATTCCTAACTGCCTTCTTAGTGAGCTAAACACAGATTCAGGTAAGGATTTGGTAAAAATGTCAGCTAAATTAGATTTTGAGTCCACATGCTTAAGTACTATCACGTCCCTGGCTACATGATCCCTTACAAAATGATGTTTAACTTCTATATATTTTGTTCGGGAATGTTGAATTGGGTTCTTAGTCAAATTGATTGAACTGATGTTATCAATAAAAACTTGGATTTGGGTGTAGTCAAGCTGGAAATCCTTAAGAATGTGATCATCTATAAAAGTTGTGTCACACACTCTCCTAGGGCAACATATTCTGCTTCGGTTGTGGTTAAGGCTACGCAGTGTTGTTTCCTACTACACCAGCCGACTAGACTATGTCCTAATAATTGGCAACTTTCACTTGTACTCTTTCTATATAACTTGCACCTAGCATAATCAGAGTCAGAATACCCTAATAATTCAAAAGTGGAAGTCTTAGGATAACAAATCCCTACATTTAGGGTACCCTTAATGTACCTTAGAACTCTTTTTAGGGCTGCTAAGTGCGATTTCTTAGCACAAGTTTGGTATCTATCACACATTCCTACAGAAACAAGATATCAGGTCTACTACTAGTTAAGTACAGTAAGCTACCAATCATGCTTCGGTATAACTTTAGATCTACAGGTTTACCCTTAGGGTCATTATCAATTTTGACATTAGTAGCCATAGGGGTACTTAAGCTTTTAGAATTGTCCATTTTGAATTTCTTTATTAACTCTTTGGTATATTTGGATTGGTGAACATAATTGCCATCTCTAGTTTGCTTAATTTGTAACCCTAAGAAAAAGTTGGGCTCACCCACCAAGCTCATTTCGAATTCACTTTCCATATTTTTACAAATTCTTTTAGAAAATTAGAGTTAGTGGATCCAAATATTATATCATCAACATATATTTGTCCAATAAAAATATCTTTTTCTAAGGTTTTAACAAACAATATGGAGTCAATTTGACCTTGGTTAAATTCCTTAAAAATTAGATAAGTTGATAATCGTTCATACCATGCCCTAGGTGCTTGTTTTAACCCATAAAGTGCTTTTCTAAGTTTAAAAACATATTCAGGTTTTTGTAGGTCCTCAAATCCTAGGGGTTGCCCTACATAAACTTCTTCTTTAATAAACCCATTTAGAAAAGCAGTCTTGACATCCATTTGATATAGCTTAAACCCTCTATGTGCTGCAAAGGCTAATAACATTCTAATTGACTCAAGTCTGGCTACTGGGGCATAGGTTTCATCATAGTCTAACCCTTCAACCTGACTAAACCCTTTGGCTACTAAGCAGGCTTTATTTCTCACAATCTCCCCCTTGATCATTTAGTTTGTTTCAAAACCCACTTAGTATCTATAATAGATTTGCCCTCAGGTTTAGGTACTAGTTCCCAGACTTGGTTTCTTTCAAATTGGGCTAACTCCTCTTGCATGGTTATGATCTAATCAGGGTCAGGTTGGGCTTCCTCTATAGTCTTAGGTTCAATTTTTGAAATAAGTGCTATCTGACTAAGATTTCTATAGGAGGACATAGTTCTAACTCCTAAGGTTGTATCACCCATAATTTTATCAGAAGGATGATTGAGTCTGGGTTTCTTTATCCTTCCAGAACTAGGTTCAGCCTCAAGTCTAGCTGGACGGTTTGGCTCAATGTTTGGTTCAACTACTTGGTTTGGTTCAGTTATTGATTTAGTTGATACTTCAGTAGTTGGTTCAAGTGTTAGTTCACTTAGTGGTTCAATTGATGATTCAATTACTGGTTCACTGTCTTCTTGATCAAGATTTGATTGGTTTAAATTTTGATTATCTTTTGGTTCAACTTCTTCATCAAAAATTAAATTAGTAGTTTCTTCAATTTTGTGAGTTTGTTTATTATAAACCCTATAGGCTCTATTAGTTGTTGAATATCCTAAGAAGATCCCTGGGGTTGACTTAGATTGAAACTTGCTTAGGTAGTCCTTAGTATTCAAGATATGGACTTTGCACCCAAAGACTCTTAGGTAGTGTAGGTTAGGCAATCTATGATAATATAGTTCATAAGGGGTTTTATTGTGCCTTTTATTAATTAGGACTCTATTTTGAACATAGCATGTCGTACTTACCGCTTCTGCCCAAAATTGGTTAGCTAAGTTATATTCGTTGAGCATAGTCCTAGCGGCTTCCTGAAGGGTTCTATTTTTTCTTTCTACTATCTCATTTTGTTGGGGGATTCTAGGAAGGAAAAATTCATGAATGTACCCATTGATTTTGCAGAATTCTTCAAATCTTTGATTTTCAAACTCTCCCGCATGATCACTCCTAAGTCTTTTAATTTTAGTATCATTTTGATTTTCAATCATTTTGCATAAGTCAATAAATAAGTTCAAGGTTTCATCCTTACTTTTCAGGAACCTAACCCAAGTAAACCTAGAGTAATCGCCGATAATTACTAAGCAGTACCGATTCCCGCTTAGTGACTTGGCTCTATGTGAATCAAATAGGTCAAGGTGCAGGAGTTTAAGCGTGGTTTGGGTTATGTCTGATTGAGTTGGTTTGTAAGTAGACTTAGTTTGTTTACCTTGTTTACATGAGTTACAAATTATGTTCTCAAAATTCTTAATTTTTGGTACACCTTTAATTAAACCAAGTTGAGTAATTTAGAAATCAGTCTGACATGAGTGTGAACTAATCTCCTATGCCAAAGGTTAGATTCTTCTAATTGTGTCAGAAAGTATTTTGGTACTAAGGGTAGATTAATAGTGTAAACATTGTTTTTCCTAGTACCCTTAAGCATTATTTCTGAGTTTTGGAGGTTTCTCATTAGGCAATCAGAGTTGGTGAAGGTAACTATGTAACCAGTATCACAAAGTTGATTAATACTAAGTAAATTGAACTTAAAATTTTCAACCAAGAGAACTTTCTTAATAATGAAATCATATTTAAGTTCAATGTTACCTGACCCAATGACTTTGAGTGTAGCATTGTTGCCAAATGCTACTGAGCCTAGGTTCTTAAACTTGATTTTGGTGAATTTCAATTTGTCTCCAGTCATGTGTCTGGAGCATCCACTATCCAACATCCACTGGTCTAAATCTTTATGTTCCTACACATAAAGTATTTGTTGATTTGGATCCATTAGAGTTAGGGATAGCTTGAATTGAATTTCACAGCCTAGTCCGTCTCACCCAATCTAGTGTTATCAAACATGTTAACCTTATGGGTTTTGTGAGACAGGTTTTCAAAATAATATTTTAATTTTGAAAAAGTTGAATTAATTTAGAAAACTATTTAAGGTTATTGATTTTGAAAATATGTTGAATGTAAGATTAATTGAAATTTGTGTTAAATTCAAATTTATCAAATAGTAAATTGAATTTGAATTTCGAAAATTAGCTTCCAAGTCTTGGCGAGGCACAGAGGCCTTCTTTAGCCGTAGCCTTATTGGAGCAACCACCCTTTCCTTGACAAAGCCTCTTATCGAAATTTCATTTTCAAATTACTTGAAAAATTTTGGTATAACTAGTTTAGGTCTTAGATCGGTAGCTTCGACTAGTTCCACCAGAAAGGCTTCCCTAATGTTCTATCATCTCACCTCCACCTAATACTATGTTGTTCAAATTTCAATTAAATCTTTTGTCCTTAATCTAACCAGTCCTAAATCTAAAAATGATAATTAAAAATTAAAAAAAATAAACACGCAAACAAGCAATTCTGTAAAATTATTTAACTATAAATATGATTTTTATATTGGCTCCCCCTGGACTATAGCCTCGATAAGGGTTAGGCAAGATGTGAATCTTGTCCTTGGGGATCCAATACTAGTTTGGTCCAGCTTGTTTATTTAAACACAACTTATGCTTGGGACTCGGGTTCTAGGTTGGTTCAATACAAAATAATATGAACATTGTCTCGACTTGGTTCGATAACCTAGTTCAGATCGATTGAGAACAAACTTCTATTTTCCAAGGATCATGTCAAGACCCTTGGAACCTGAAGTGAAACGTTCTAAGGCAACTCTGAGCTCTTTGACTTCAGTTTTCAAGGAGGAATTCTCTTCCTCAAGCTTTTGGACTTGAGTTGAGTTTCCTTCATGACTTGACTCAGTCAAGGACCTCAAGTTGACTTCCTCTTTCAGGAGTTTTACTTTCTGTCGGAGGGACTCAACCCGGATTTTGGCTTTTGCCAAGTTTCGAGACAAATAACAAATTAACTTAGATAACTCATATTCTGAATAACCTCTTACAATGATTTGTCCGTCCTCCGATATCGTGAGTCTTCCGGTGTTGACGTCCTCATCTGGTTCTGATTCTAATCCGAAGTCGACGTCTTCCGAGGTGGTTAAGGCGAGTAGATGTGCGTTCGGGACTTCTTCTTCTTCTTCAGAAGATGACTCGTCCCAGGTGGCTTGAAGAGCCTTCTTTCTACACCTTCTTGGTTTCCTTTAGGTTGGGGCACTCTGACATGAAGTGTCCCTTTTTGTTGCATTCATAGCAGGTGACGTTGTTTTTACTCTTCGAGCTCGTTGAAGGTTCTGCTGGATCTTCCTTTCTTCGACTTGATTTCTTCTTGCTCGTTTAGTACTTGAGTTCTTTGTAGTAATCACAAGCTAGCCGGACCAATTTGGGTTGATCCCCTTCGCTGTCTTCTGATTCCGAGTCTGAGTCGGACTCAAGTGTTGGTTGAGGCTTCTTCTTAGGAACTTTTCCTTGAGTTTTACCTACAAAAAAGCTATACCTTTCATGACTAAGGTAGTATTTGTCTGTTCGTGCAGTTCTAGCTCAGAAAATAAATCATCCAATTTAATTTCGGATAAATTCCTTGAGACCTTGTAGGCATCCACCATAGACGCCCACAGTGAGTTTCTTGGAAATGAATTTAACGTATAACTTATTAGGTCACGATTTTCAACCTTGTGACCTATCATATGGAGTCCGTTCATCAGCTCCTGGATTCTGGCGAGGAGTTGAGTTACAGTCTCGCCGTCGTGCATCTTTATTGTATATAGTCTGTTGAGCAACAGATCTCTTTTGCTGATCCTGCTGTCGGAAGTGCCTTCGTGCAGCTCGATCAGCTTGTTCCAAAGCTCCTTTGCATTGTTGAAGGGTCGTACACAATTCAGCTCTTCTTTTGTTAGGCCGCACTGCAAGGTTTGGGTCGCTTTTGCATCGGCCTCTATCTTCTTCTTCAGTGGGCCGTCCCACTCGGTATAGTGTTGCACCACACCTTGTGCATTCTTTGGAATTTCCAGTCCAAACTGGATAATTATCCACATGTCCACCAAAGTTTTCAGGTGGACTTCCATCTTGCTTTTCCAGTAGGAGAAATCTTCTCCACTGAAAAGAGGGGGTCTAGCGATGCTGTATCCCTCTTGCATGACCATTAGATTTAAAACTGAAAATGGATTAAAGAAAACTCATTCCAAGACTAAGTCTTGGATTAGTAGTGCTGGAAGAATATTAATAACGGAAAAAAATCAAGTCGGGTTGCACCAACCTCGATTAACGAGAAAAATTCAAGCAAAAAAAATTTGAAATTCGAAAATCCAAAAAAAAAATTCTCAAATTGGTGGTTGCACCAAGTTTAAGCCACCCACTCTGATACCACTTGTGGGATCGGATTGAATTGATAGAGGGGGGGGGTGAATATCGATCGTTAAAATTTTCGGACAAAGAGAGCAATTGTGGAGCGGAAATAGCAAAATCAATCGCTAACACGGTTTGTTTTTACTTGGTTCGGAGTCACGGTCGGGTCCTACTCCAAGGCCCATGGTCCTTGACCGTTTACGATGGACAATTCTATATTTTCGGAAACAATTACAAGTTGGAGTACAAATATAGAATTTAAAACAAAATTACAGCTCATAAAAAAATGAACTTTTATCAACGACCGGAGAAGTTGGAAGTATGGAGCAGCAGGTTGTCGTCGGCTCTTGAATCGCGAGTACAGAGCTTGTCAGAGCATAGCGCTTGAATGAGTGTGTAGAGAGCAAGTTGTATTGAAGCCTTGGGGGTGAACCCCTATTTATATCAGGCAATGGGGTGCCTGTGTTGAAGGGGACGCTTGACACGTGGCCTATCCTGCTAGAACTCCAATCCGCAGACTTGGCCAGCGCTTATCCCTTCAACTGGGGTGCCTGAGCTGACTGAGGCGCCTGTGTTAACACAGGTGCCTCATTTGACCTGGTCCAGAGGCTTGTGTGGCAGTTTGCTTTGATTGCTTTGGAATAACTCTTCACTGGGGTGCCTGTCTCAATACAGGCGCCTAGCCCAATTAGGGTGCCTCACTCCATTGAGGCGCCTGAATGCAGAAACCTTTATCCCTTCGTTCCTGCAACCAGGGTTAGTTCCAAAGACACAAGAAGCATACAAATGATTAGATTAGAACATGATTTACAGCCTGAGCTGTCTTGGTTCTGACTTTGGGCTTCCCAAATGGAACCCTAGGTCGAACCGATGCCTAATGTTCCCTCCTACGGGGAACATGTCCTCACCTACTCCTCTCAGGTGAATTTACCTTTTTGCCAACCGGCTCCACCAGTTGGACTTTTGACCAACTTCACTCACCAGGTCTTCGTGCCCAATCTGTGACCAGGTCTTAGTGCCCAGCTTCACTCACCAGGTCTTTGGTGCCCAGTCGCCGACTAGGTCTTAGTGCCCAGCTTCACTCACCAGGTCTTAGTGCTCAACTTCAATCAACAGGACTTAGTGTCCAGCTTCACTCACCAGGTCTTAGTGCCCAACCTTACGTCAGGACTTAGTTGCCCAGCCCATGGCCAGGACTTAGTGCCCAATTCATAGAATCAGGACGTAGTGCCTAGTGTACCTTGGACTTTTTCCTACACACTTAATCACCATTGTTTGATCACAACAACACCTTAATTTCTGAACCTTTTGCCATTATCAAAACATAGGTTCGATTTTGGTAGTTCCGGTACCAACAATCTTGATGTTCCGGTTGACGGTGGGTTGTCCCAAAACGAACCTTACTCTGATACCACTTGTTAGGACCCTGGCGTTTAGCTAGAGGGGGGGGTGAATAGCTACTTTTTGATTTTGTCTACAAGAATGTGAGCTAAAGTGAAAAAACAATATCCAACAAAATCAATTAACAAAGGAAAGAATGTTAACTCCCTCGATTTACATGGTATCCACCTCCAAGAGGTGACTAATCCAAGGGTCCACACCACATGATCAAGCTTCACTATGATCTTCTCCTTGAAGGTGGAGAAACCTTCACAAGATGCTCTCTTTCTCTTTTACAAGATAGAATTTAGAGTATGAGGAAGAGAGTAAGCTATGGAGACTTTGATCATTTAGAATAGGATCTTGCAATAAAGAACCGCAACCTTATTCTGCTCCAAAGCATCCCCTTAAATAGAGGAGAGAGTTGTTCCTCAAACAGCCAAGCCCCCGACACCAGTCGACTGCCCTAAGGGCCAGTCGACTGATACCCAGCCAACGTCTCTATTTTTGAACAGACTAGTCGACTAGTGCATGTACCAGTCGACTGATCATTCTGTGAGTTTCCACTCTGCACTAGCAGTCGACTAGCTCCCCTTGCAGTCCACTGCCAAGCTTACAAGTTCACTCAAACTAGCTCCGAAGTCCATCATTCGCATATGCCATGAAGTCCACTCCCTTGGCTTGCCCCTTGAAGTTCCCTTCCTTCGGCTTTCATCCCTTGGATGCACACACAAGCCCTCGGCTTGCCTCCATGCCATCCTTCACGTACGCCTTTGAAGTTTACTTCCCCGGCTTGCCCTTGAAGTCCTCTTCCTTCGACTCTCCTCCCTCGGATGCGCACTCCATTACTCCATGTTTAATTTACCAAGTCCTGCATGACTCAGACACACATATTGAACCAATATGACAACCTAACATAATCATATTGACACACACATCAAAACTCATGATATACCCGATCACACTAGGGTCGATTGCACCAACAATTTATTGTTGTTCGAAAAAATCATGTTTCAAATTATTTTTCAAAATTGTTGTTCGAAAAAATCAAGTTTTCAAAATTATTTTCAAAATTATGGTTCCAAAACATCAAGTTTCCAAAATTATTTTTCAAAATTGTGGTTCGAAAAAATCAAGTTTCAAAATTATTTTTCAAAATTGTTTTTCGAAAAAATCTAAGTTTTCAAAATTATTTTCAAAATTGTGGTTCCAAAACATCAAGTTTCCAAAATTATTTTTCAAAATTGTGGTTCGAAAAAATCAAGTTTCAAAATTATTTTTCAAAATTGTTTTTCGAAAAAATTATGTTTTCAAAATTATTTTCAAAATTGTTGTTCGAAAAAAATCAAGTTTCGAAAAAATTAAGTTAAAATTATTTTTTCTCGCAATATGATCTTTTCAGTTTGTTACTCAAACTTTTCTTCAAAAACAAAAAAATTATTTCTTGAAAAGTTATTTTTAGAAAATGTTTTTTATGTTAGAAAATTCTGTTGGAGAAAAACTTTTAGTTAGAAATTTTTCAAAACTTGTCCTTCTAGCAACTCAAGCACTCCAAAGATCTTCAAACTCCTTCCGTGCTCGAGTTCCTCCGGGCCGCAAACGATCAAGATCAACGACACGCCACCCAAGACATTCTGTGATCCTTCCGGTGTCCAACGACTTACAAATTCTGTACTTGACTTACATATTTGTAATATTTTTTTGACTTATAGAATTGCCCAACGAAAACGGTCAAGGACTGTGAGCCTTGTAGTAGAAGCCATCAAAGACTCCAAACCAAGTAAAATGAAACGTGTTAGCGTTGTGCTTTCAATTCTTCCGCTGTGTTCAGATTATTCCGAATATTTTACATAATCGCTATTCCCCCCCCCCCCCCTCTATCGATTACAATGATCCCACAGTTTATAATTTGGCCTCAAGCCTCAAAGCAGATATATAATATATAGAAAAGGGAAATATCATAATACTAAAGTCGGTAATACTCACTTGAGCTGCTCCCAGGGCAGGCATGCAACAAAACCACATCATAGAAGTCCAACAAATGACTCAAAATGCAACACCGCACGAATAAATAAAATACAAGTCCATGGTATCGTAATGAATACAAAATATAGACTAAGCTATAAAACGAAACAAAACATAGCGGAAGCACCGATCCAAAAGGAGTCATGGGAACCCGATACCGGCAACTGGGCTCCTCCGGTGCGCTATCAACCTGAAAACAAAAGCATTGCAACGAGTGGTGATTCCAAGTGGACTTCACTGGTATATAGAAAGATATGCATGGCTGAAACAAAATAGTTGAATAAGCTATAAAGAAACAACAGGATATAGTCTCCAAAGGAATATCAGAATATGCATAACTGAAAGTAACAATTGACTGTACATACCAGAAATCAGTCTATCCTGATCATAAAAGACTCGTACCAACATGAGCAAGTGCAGGGTCATCAATCCACACATAAGTATATCTTGTACGTGCATGTCAAACAAGTGCAGCAAATAAATACAGCAATCACAATCAAAATGCACAATGCATCATATGCACATGATGCAATGACATGGTCACCCCTGATGCCAGTCAAGTCACCGAGACATTAGATAATATATCGGCTGCATGGATAGGGCTGTGATAATGTACGGACTCTGCCATCATTGCTACTGAGTGACCGAGTGGACAGGATGCTGGCAGGGGACCCACCCCTACCCCATGTATATATGAGGGAGCATCATTCTCATATCCTCTTGTCTATGGAAAGAGAAGGGATCCCTGCTTACTACCACGCTCCGAAACCACTACCTATGAGCGGTCGAGCGGAGAAGTACAAAGCAAATGCACACACCCAACAGTATCCACTAACCCATGAGTGGTCGTGTGTGCATATCATGTGCCGGAAAATGATAAGCTCAACAACAAGGGAGTCGCTGATTATCGACATGCAATAGTGCAGGTATGGTGCATGTCTCTCACACATGCAACCCCTACCAGGTCATCAATATATAACTCAAACTAACAAGGTCGTAAACATGTATCATAACCCAATCATCCTGTATCTAGACACACGAGCAAGTATGACCAGAATCAATCAATGCAACCATACAGTAGTATGTTATTCTATCTCTACATACTCACGCCCATATCAATGCTATACAGAATCAAATAACAAATAAACGAGACTATATAGAAGGGAAATCTGGATCATATGCAAGGTCAAGCATAAGTATCAAACAGGATAACAAAACGGTAGCAGATAAAGGTAAATATCCTACTCCAATAAACATAAGTAGTCATGCATAATGATAACGTGGATCTAAAGAAGACAAGCAAGAAGTACCCGCCACAAAGTAGAAGTTTGTATCGAATAAGAACCTCCCATCCAATAATCAACAAAAATTAGTGTCCTATATCAAATGACATAGGTTTTAGCTATCATAACGATTATTAAGTAGTTAAACAAATCCCAAAACCGAATTAGTGTTAACCTAATCCTCATATTTCATTTAATTATCTCTAATTAAGTGAGAAGGTTCCTAATTACCCTGCGTAATTAAGGTTCAGTTTCATTTTAAGTTTATTTCAATTCCAACTTCGTCACGTTTAGGTTATTAAGTTTAATTTTCAAATTAAACCTAACCTCCACCTCAACTCCAAGTAACATGTGGCAACATCACACAATCTAAATACGAAGCTAACCAAACTGATCCCAACAGATCAACAATAGCAAATCCGGTCTACACATTATGCAAAATCTCATATTAGCAAAACCTAAACCATGATCCAAATTAGTAGTCAACCCCATAACCAAAATCAATCTACGACCAATCGGGTGAAGATCCGAACGTAATCCATTAGGCACCTACTATATGGAAACCAAGCCATCCAATTCTTAGATCATTTTTAGAGCTAGATCAGATAGTAAAAATCCAAGAATAAACATTCCATCAACAAACCACCTCAAAAATCCAATTCAAATCATAGATTCTAAACTACAACCTCAATTCTAAATCAAAATCCCTACCAAGAACAAAATTCCAATACCGCTACTGTTGATAAGGATTTACCAGGTTCAATCTCATGTGAATTCCAACTTCCTAATCAAACAGACAATAAACCTATCATGATTCAAAACCTACTTAATCAATCCAACCACATGAATGTAATAAATCAATAACTCAGTAGTAAATCAAAAGAGCAGCTCACACATCCAAGCTCTACTACATTCAAAATCCAAAACCGAGTAGATCTAATCTCTACCAAACTGCACAAACTCACGGTGACATAAGAATCCAACTAAAAGTGATAGAATGTTGTTAAAACAAACAACAACTAGACCAAATCCAAAATAGAGAATCTCAATCAGAAATCCATATTTGAAATGCCAAGAAAACAATTCGATCAAAGATTTGCTTATGAAACTTCAATTTAGTAGCTAAGATCCTCACGAAAATCAACTGCTAGAATCAGTCCTTACCTTAGGCAATAGTTGACCCCAAGGCTTGGCTCAGACGTGCCTAAAAATTATCCAAGGAGAGGATCCCTTGTGCCTCTACCATAGATCCAATGATTACCATGTACACGGGGTCAAGATGACCTAATACTCCATATCCAACTACTCACTCGATCGTAGGTGAATAGCTCGATCACTGGCAAAACCCGCAACACCTCCTCCTGGCTCCAGTGATTTGCCCTAGATCTAGAGAGAGAGCAGCAGAGGAAAGAATGAAGATCGTAAACCTTGGGTTCGCTAGCTTCTCGTGGAGAGAAGAAGAAGGAGGTGGCATTGGGTTGTGGCCGTGGGCTAGGGCGGCGCGGAAAAAGGAGAAGAGGAAATGTTCGGGCGTGTGGGTGCTTGGCTACAGGCGAATGAAGAGGAGAGGAAAGGTATTTATGTGGCTGGTCTTTTTGTAAAAAGGCCCCTCAACTCTTCGGAAATTAGACCTTACTCTTAGGGTAAGGGTTTTAGCCATTTAACCCTCCAACTTAATGTAATCCACAACAGGTCTCTAGGATTAGATTATTTATCCTCTTAACCCCCTAGCTTTAGCCATAAATCGAACTAGTCCTCAAAATTTAAGATATATTTTTAGTTTAGACCTTTAGGATTAAATATCAAGAAATTCAACCCTTCGTAGTTTAAGAATTCACCTTAAACTTTTTCCCTAGTTCGATAAACCCTAATTTTTCATATCAATTTTCTAAAAAATTATTCTACCAGTTTCTGACTCACTGGATTTAACATCCTCCCCCACTAATAAAAATTTAGTTCACAAATTTCGTCATTCCTCATACAACACACACTAGCAGCTAAACATGTCTCTACTTATCATGAGTAACCACTTCGTCTGATACCCTAAGGTTACACTGCTCCGGAGCAACTGGAGTTATTAATCCAGAGGTTATCATCCGATAACCAGGTACACCCGAACAACCATTCAGTCATCACACCTACACAGGGCACTAAGTACTAAGATCATGGGCGCCAAGTCTAATCCGATCCTCAAACGTAAAACGTCAAATCCATGAGTATCACCCAAGTATCCCCAAGTCAATAACATCCTCCAAAAATCACAAGTCATATATATATCCTCCACTGAATCGTCAGAAGATAACATGTAGTAAAAGATTCTGCCAATATGTCATACCATATGCTACTATTAATAACAATCTTCCAAATAATCAACCATAGAAAGATCATATATCCACCAAATAATCCATCAAAAAGCTATAAATCCCATAATCAAATTTCACAATATCCACCAATAAAGTCCTTAAAATATGACATATCATAGAGATTTGTTAATCTCAATCCACCTCTCAACACCCTAACGGGTCGTACATCCCGAGGTACCATCGGGTTATCCAACTACGTACACTCAATCTATGAGTCAAAATCCCTCATAGAATCATGTAGCAATGAGCGAGTCGATCAACCATCGCCTCATAACCCAATATTCTCCGATTCCTCCACTCAATGTTCAGAAACCCCAGAGATCCAACTCCATAACATAGAGGCACGCTACCTCTCAAGAATATCTCAACATAATCATGATATGATTCTTTGCTCGCTGAAGACCATCCTCGACATCTTCCACCCTGAGGTGGCCTAGTCTCATAAGTGATTCGCCTCAATGCAAATCATAAGTACGAAGGTACCTCCTTGGTTATCCAAACCAAGTATACGCAGTAACCCGTAGGTGTCAAGCAGCTAGCTCCACACTTCTTCACCTTGGCATAAGCCACCTATCAAACTGTACCTTCTAGATCATCAACCAGGTATAGGTGATCCATGATCAAAGCCCCCATGGAATAGGATGTGTCAATCCTCTACTAACGATGATAATATGCAGCTCATGCTACCCTTCTACATCAATGTAGGTCATGTACCCTTAACGTGCCTTCCAAGTCACTTAACCAGCCACGTGCAACCCAAAGGTTTGAAATTCCTTGCACTAGGGTGAGTCGATCCTATACTGATAGAGCCAACTACGGTAGGCAACTCTAGTGCTTTTCTAACTCATAATAGCTAGTACAAGTAGATGAATAGTAAGATCCAGGCAAGACCAAAATTTTTAACCTCTAACAGATTGTCGATAGATTCGACCTTGGCTTTTCCGACTCAACAGTCGATGCTACTAGAGAATTAACATTCCCTACTCCAAGGCCTCATCTGCAACGTGTTATCTAGTCGCTCCCATGAACGATCACGAATAAGATAGATTGACAACATGTCAATCTAACAAAACCAAGTCAACAAATATCTATCCATCCACTATGAATATATGATCCCACCAAGCCGGAATAGTCTAACCAATCCTAAATCTAATGTAACAACCCTCTCTCCTTACTCTTAATCTTAGAGGGAAGTCACAATTTCTTCTTCTTTAATCATTTATTTTCTTTTCTTTTACATTGCTCCTAGTCGACTGATGATAGGTGCAGTCGACTGGTGCCAGTCGACTCCTAGGCCAAATCATTCCCCCAATCTTTCTATTCGAATGTTGTCCCTGGACAAGTCGGCTCTCAGTCGACTAAGACTGGATTTAACTCGACCAATCTTTATGTTCCCTCAAAATCACTGAAGGTAGTCAACTGCTACCTTAAGCAGTCGACTGATACTTCTGGAAGTTCAATTCTAGAATTTAGAAACATAAGAATACCTCAAATAAAACTTTAGAAACATAAGAATATCTCAAATAAAAACACTTCTACTTCAACTATAGTTAAAACTCATAATCATGTTACTTGTGCTAGTTCATGAACCATCTATAGCAGCTCAAACTTATATCTTTGCGGAAATAATAAAATTAACAATAAGCAAATCTCATCCCAAGTTCTCACTCCACGATTCCGTTGCCACTGACACCAATCATCCTTCCGTTAGCCTCCTTGACATACCTCCTTTCTTTACCATTTATCTGCATTAAAAGGATACAAACTATAAGTAAATTGCTTAGTAAGTAGATCCTGTTGGGGCAATTGACCCAAGAATGATCGGGGAGATCATGGTTTTGATGTGTGTGTCAATATGCTTAAGGTTAGGGTGTTATCTTGTTATTTGATATGTGTGATTGAGTTTGCAGGACTTGGAGAATCACACATGAAGGACTTATCCGAGGGACGAGAGCCAAGGGAAGAGAACTTCAAGGGCAAGCCAAGAAGTGGACTTCAAAGGGCACACGTGAAGGGTGGCAAGGAGGCAAGCCGAGGGCTTGCGTGCACATCCGAGGGACGATAGCCGGTGGAAGAGGACTTCAAGGTGCAAGCCAAGGGAATATACTTGAAGGCACACGTGAAGGAGGGTCTTCAGAGTGAGCAGTCGACTAGGAATGAATCAGTCGACTGCTAGCAAGAGACTCGAACTCACAGAAACATCAGTTGACTGCTCCAGGAGCAGTCGATTGGTAACCCCGAAAACAAGCCGTTGGGTTTAGCCATTGGCTAGAAATTAAGGCTGGATCAGTCGACTGCCCCAGGGGCAGTCGACTGGTATCGAGCTGGATAGCTTTGGGAGTTATCCTTTACCCTATTTAAAGGGTGACTTTTTGGCACGTCAAAGGCACGGTTCTAGGGGGTACCTTTGTGCTGTTAGTGCTAAAATTCTCCTGCTCTTCCTCTCATTCTAAATTCCATCTTGTAAGAGGAAGAGGACAACCTTGTAAAGGTTTTCTCCACCTTGAAGGAGACTTTTCATAGTGGAGAGTGTGCTCGCATGTGGATCTTTAGATTAGTCACATCTCTGAGTTGGATACCAAGTAAACGAAGGTTTTAGCATTGATCTTATTGTTTTCATTGTTTTTCTTGTGTTTTGCTATCCATTCTTGTAGAGAAAATCGAAAGCTTCTATTCACCCCCCTCTAGAAGGCACCACGATCTAACAAGTGGTATCAGAGCCGGTTTGCTTGGGGAGAACTCACCGTCGACCGGAGCATTCAAGAATGGCGTTTCAAGAGGGTTATAGCACCGCAAGGCCACCGTTCTTCGATGGCAATGACTTCGCCTATTGGAAAGGTAGGATGTAGTATTACCTAATGAATGATATTGAAAATTGATTGAGTATTGTAGATGACATCGATGCACCCGCCAATGAAAGAGGAGAGTCACTACCAATGAGAAATTGGACCAAGGAAATGATGAAGAAGGCGCAAGCCAATGCGAAGGCCACCACAACGCTTCAATGCGGATTATCAAAAGAATAACTAAACAAGGTGGGGTCTTTCAAGAGCGCAAAAGAACTTTGGAAGAAGCTTGTCGAGCTCAACGAAGGATCCAATGAGTCAAGAAGGGCAATGAAGGACCACTTGGTCGCACAACTATAATCGCTCTCAATGAAGGCCAACGAAACGGTAAGCCAATTACATGGAAGAGTCAAAGAAATAATCAACGAACTCCATGTCATTGGTGAGAAGGTTGAGAATCGAGATATTGTGAGGTATGTTCTACAATCATTCCCTAGGACTACCTTGTGGCCATCAATGGTTGATGCCTACAATGTTGGGTTCTCCCGGCACCAAAACACAAAATGTAGCGGAAACAAGAACCCTCGAGCGATCCATGCCAAAGAAAAACTCATACAATGTTCATCTATCTAATAGATCTATCTACAGTGTATACCTTTGGAGCGTGCCCTTTGCTTATCCCGCTCGTCCAAGGTGCGTCGGATCTCTTGCACGTTCAAGTGTCCGTGCCTCTATTCGTATCCACACGGACACAATCTCTCAACTTCGGGAGAACTATCTTAGTTGTGCTAGTAACTTGAGGTAGTTCACAAGACCACCAAGAACCCACAAGGGTTTCGGCCAAGAGGGAGGAGAGGAAGAAGAGAGGAAGGGAAGAAGGAAAAGCACACACACTCCATTCAAAATGACTAGACCCTCTTTTATATTCATCCCATGAATATGAAGAGTCTTTTGTCTCTTTGATTTCCCTTCATTAAAGCCAATATAGAGCACATCTTTTCATGTGACTCTTCACCTTCTCTTCATCCAATGAAGAGAGACTTTTCTCTTTCCTTCATTAAACACTTTAATGAATTTCCCATGCAATTCCGACTGGGCCTCTCGGGCTTCTGACTCGGTCTCCCAACCAAGTCTCCCGAGCAAGTCCCCGAGCTCCCGACCAAGTCTGCCGAGTAAGTCGCCAAGCTCCCGAGCCAGTCTATCGAGCTCCCGACCCAGTCTGCCGAGCTCCTAGCTCAGTCTGCCGAGTGTCGAGCTCCTGACTCAATCTGCCGAGTGCCGAGCTCCTGACTCAGTCTGCCGAGGGCCGAGCTCCTGACTCAGTCTGCTGAGCTCCTAGCTCAGTCTGCCAAGTGCTCCTGACCCGAGCTCCCGAGTTCCCAACTCGAGCTCCCGATCAGATCTCCCGAGTTCCCAACTTGGGCTCCCGAAGCATCATGTCCTTAGTGTGTGACCCAATAGGTTCTTGTGACATTGGCAATTAGCCTAAACGCTTTAGACACATAAGCAATGAGCGGCATCTAGCAATGCATCATTGCTACCCAAGTAACAAGAAAAGTCAAGATCCGACTAAACCTCCGTGACTATAATAATGTATGACCTTGTCCTTCTATCCTTGATATCTAGATTGACCAATGAGGCATAGACCGTATCATCATCAATCAATCTTGTGTTTCTTGATCCCTGAGTAGACTCACTCAAACAAATGAGCTCAATATCTCATACTGACTCATTTGAGCATGACCATGCATTTTAGTAGTCCTACTCGATCAAGGGGCCCACAGATATCACTCCCATCATATGGGAGGGATAGATCCCATCTACATCACTCACATGCCTCCGCATAATTTATTACATACCTAGTGATCGTCTTTATAGTCCATCCTGTTACGGGTGACGTTTGACGATACCAAAGTACATAACTCCTTATGTAGGGAACCGTAGTGACTTCAGGTTAAAGGACTATTCATACTAATAGTCACATGAGAAAATTTATGACACTCATATGACAATTTATGAAACTTTCTCATGGCGGGTCAATTTACTATACATTCTCTAATGTATACCCATGTGTCAACTTGATATCACATATCCATGACTTGTGAGCTCAAGTCATCAGTTGACCTACATGCTAGTCTCCATGCATTAATATTGTCCTTGAATATTAATACTTGACTAGGAATGATTTAGAGTAGTGTTCTCTATATCATCTCACTATCGATTCAACCAATCGATATAATGTAGATAAGAACCTACTACCCAAGGACATTATTATACTTAGTTATTTGACACAAATACAAAGTAAGTATAATAACCATGCCTTTATTAATGATAGAATATGATACAAAATGTCCCTAGTCAATCATGATATAATTGGCTCTAAGGCTCCTACTAACATACAAAGTGTCTAGGGATCACTCTACAGTGAAGTTAGATGATCTCTTTTGTGAATTTGAATTACATGAGCAAGCTAACATTTCTACTAAAGAGAAAGGTGTAGCTTTTATTGTAGAAAAGGAAAGGAAAAAGAAGAAGGAGAAAAAGAAGGTCATCTACTCATCATCATCCGAGTCAGAGGAGTCTAGTACCTCCATGGATAGTGACAAGAAACATACATGGTAAGGAAAATGTGTAGAGCTTTTAAAAGTTTTTCTAACAAGTCTTATGGTAGGAAAGGTTCAAAGAGTAAGAGCAAGGGAAATGAGATCATTTGCTACAATTGCAATCAAGAGGGGCACATGAAGAATGAGTGCCCACAATTAAAGAAAAGAGAAGAAAAGAAGGAGGAAAAAAAGAAGGGTGACAAGATGAAATCCAAGGGAAAAGAAAAGAGTGTCACAAGTCTCAAAACTACTTGGGATGATCCATCTTCATCGGAAGAAGAAGAAAATCATGTGTCACACTTTGCACTAATGGGAGTGGACAACTTGGAGTCATCCGAAGATGAGAGGAGTTCATGTAGTGAAGATGAAGGTGAAGGCTCATCATCCGAATCCGATGTATCGGTAAGTGAGGCATATAACATACCCACCTCTACTCTTGTCAAAATTATTACTAGCACGAATGATGATTTGACTATGGCTAGGAAGAAAGTTAAGGAATTAAAAAATGATGTTTGCATGCTCAAATTAGAATCCATGAAACTTAAGGACAATGTGCATGTTTCCTCTACCATGTCAAATGATTCATGTTTGGAAAAGGAAAATAGGGAACTAAGGGAAAAGGTAGAAGACCTCACCAAGGCTCCTAAAAAATTTAAAGTTGGCTCTAGAAGTCTTGGCATGATCATAAATAGCCAAAGAGCCGTGTATAACAAGGTCAGGTTAGGTTATAGACCCAAAACCAAGGAGGTGGCTTTTGTTTCACTTATGGATAGGAAGCGTGCCCCTAGGAGACAAGGTGTTAAGGGAAATCCAAAGAAGGCATGGGTACCAAAGAAATATTTAAATGATGTTTGTGGATCTAACATTTGGGTACCAAAAGCTTGTGTTTTCCATGTTGCTTAGGTAATGGTGAAGGAAGCCTCAAAAATATGGATAGTGGATAGCGGGTGTTCAAGGCACATGACCGGGGATGTGAGCAAATTCACCACTATTAGCTATCTAAGAGAAGGAACCGTGTCATTTGAAAATAGTGGGAAACTCAAAATAATTGGTAGGGGCACCATTGAGGTATCTCCTACAATCACAATTCATAAAGTTCTTTTGATTAAGGATATGGAGTTTAATTTACTTAGTGTAAGTCAACTGTGTGATCCCGGGTATAGGGTTGAGTTTCATGCTAGAATGTGCTTAATTAAACAAAATGGTTCCGAAAATATTATGTTAGAGGGATATAGAGAAGCCAATCTTTATTATCTTAATCTTTCTTATACTTCTAACATCTCTCCTAAGTGTTTCATATCCAAAGAAAAAGAAGGATGGTTGTGGTACCGACGACTTGGACACATTAACATGAAGAATATTACAAGAGTTGCAAAGATGGAGTTGGTAAAGGGGCTCCCCATGATCAAGTATGAAAAGAACAAGATGTGTGATGCATGCCAAGAGGGTAAGCAATCTAAATCATCACACAAAGGTAAAACCTTAACTAGCACTTCTTTACCTTTAGAGTTATTACATTTAGATTTATTTGATTGCCATAATACTCCATCCATAGTAGGAAGCAAATATTGTTTGGTAATTGTAGATGATTTTTCGAGATTTACATGAGTATATTTCATGAAACATAAGGATGACACTTTAGAGATATTCATAGGTTTTAGTAAGAGGGTTGAAAATGAGAAACATCTCAAGATGAACCGAATTAGGATTGACCCATGGTGGGGAGTTTGAAAATTCAAACTTCTCACAATTTTATTTAGAAAATGGGTACAAGCATGAATTTTCATGTCCAAGGACCCCTCAACAAAATGGTGTGGTAGAAAGGTGGAATAGAGTCATACAAGAAGCCGCTAGGACCATGCTTAATGCATACTCTCTACCTAGCTACTTTTGGGCCGAAGCGGTGAATACCACTTGTTACATCCAAAACTGGGTCTTAATTCATAGGTTTTTAGGAAAAACTCCATTTGAGTTATGGAATGGGAGAATTCCACAAATTCATTATTTTAGGGGTTTTGGGTGTAAGGTCTACATTTTAAACACCAAGGATGATTTGAGGAAGTTTGAATCTAAAGCGGATGAGGGGATCTTGGTTGGATATTCATCCACTAGTAGGGGGTATAGAGTGTATAACAAAAGAACTAAGGTAATTGAGAAGTCATCCAATGTGGATTTTGATGAGTCTACAAGGACATGCCCTAGGAAATCTTCTATTGATAAGGACATAGAAGAAAGTCAACCCCTTACACAAGAAATTCAAGACCTACACTTAGGGGACATTGATCAAGGGGGAGAGAGAAGTGTATTAGAGGATGAAGATCATGTAGTTGATGAGCCCATAACCTCTAGGCACTTAAGCCACCACCAAGATCACCCTATTGACCTAATTGTTAGGGATGTCACCCAAAGGGTAAGGACTAGGTCTTACTTTAGGGAACATTGTAGTCAAATTGCCTTGATTTTCCAACTTGAACTGAAATCTATTGATGAGACATTAGGTGATGTGGATTGGGTCCTAGCTATGTAAGAAGAGTTGAATCAATTTGAAAGAAGTGAGGTATGGGAGTTAGTTCCTAGACCCAATGATTGCACAATTGTCACCACTAGATGGGTCTTTAGGAACAAGCTAGATGATCAAGGAAAGATAAATAGAAACAAGGCTAGGTTGGTTGCAAGAGGGTTTAACCAAGTTTAGAGTCTTGACTATGATGAAACATATGCCCCCGTAGCTAGATTAGAGTCTATTAGGATTTTATTAGCATATGCCGCTCACATGGGTTTCACACTTTACCAAATGGATGTGAAGTCGGCATTTCTTAATGGAGTCATTAAGGAAGAGGTATATGTAAAGCAACCACCCGGTTTTGAAAACCCAAACTACCCTAGCCATATCTACAAACTAAGAAAATCCTTGTATGGATTGAAACAAGCTCCCCAAGCTTGGTATGAAATGCTTTCATCATTCTTAGTATCCAAGGGTTTTAGGAGAGGCACAATTGATCCAAATTTATTCCTAAAATCTAAGGATAAGGACATATTTATGGCCCAAGTTTATGTGGATGATATTATTTTTGGGCCAACAAATAGTGAATTTCTTCATGAGTTTATTAAATGTATGGAAAATGAGTTTGAGATGAGTCTTGTGGGAGAATTGACTTTCTTTTTAGGGCTACAAGTTAAACAAACAAATGAAGGGACTCATGCTTATCAAACTAAATATGCTTGGGAAATCATAAAGAAATTTAGATTAGAAAATGCTAAGGTAGCATCTACCCCTATTGGAACTAATGTTAAAATGGATAGTGTTCTTGAGGGTAAGATGGTAGGTTCAAAGCAATATAGGAGCATGATTGATAGTTTGTTGTAACTAACATCTAGTAGACCAGATATATTATTTGCGGTAGGTATGTGTGCAAGGTATCAATCATGTGCCAAGGAATCACACCTAGTGGTAGTAAAGAGAATCTTAAGGTATATTAAAGGTACTCTTAATGTCGGGCTTTGGTATCCTAGAACTCCAAATGTTGAAATTTTTGGATACACCGTTTCGGATTATGCGGGTTGTAAACTAGATAGGAAGAGTACTAGTGGAGGATGTCAATTTATTGGGTCATCTTTGGTTAGTTGGAGTAGTAGGAAGCAACCATGTGTTGCCTTATCAACAACAGAGGTCGAATATGTAACAATGGGTGGTTGTGTGTCTCAACTACTTTGGATCATGCATACCTTAGAGGATTATGAGTTACACTACTCCAAGGTCAAAGTTTTGTGTGATAATGTAAACACTATTAACTTGACTAAAAATCCAGTTCTTTATTCTAGAACAAAACACATTGAAGTGAAGCATCACTTCATTAGGGATCATGTGGCAAGGGGTGACATAGAATTACATTATGTTGAGTCAATGTCAAACCTTGTCGATATATTTACCAAGCCTCTTCCCGAAGTAGAGTTCACATCCTTAAGAATGGGCCTTGGTATGTGTTTTGTAGAAGTATAGGATGGACCTTGGAGTAATACAATAAGAAGGTGGTGCATGATTCATTAGGATGATACAAACAATTCACTTATGCTTATGGCATATTGTTGGGTTATTAGATGTATTAAATTATTGAAAATAGACCAACCATGGGGAAAGCAAATGTTTAATTAATGGACATCTTGCCCAAAGATCATGGTTGGACATTTTAAACAATTTGAAAACATTTCTGTGTTCTATTTGTAATGTCATAAGTTTGAAAAGTGAGTGGTTTCAAAACTAAGTTGGAACTTTGATACAAAGTTACATATTTTCAAGGAGTTTGATTTTTTGTCAAAAAGTCAAATATGTTTGAATTTTTCATGAAGTTATATTTTTCCCTGTTAGAGTATATCATATGAAATATGTTTGCAAATTTTCATAATTTTTGGAATTTTCTGGAATTATTGGTGAGATTCTGAATTTTGGCCCAGAAGCTGAAATTTCTGACTGACAGAGTATCAGTCAACTGCCCTCTATCGCAGTCGACTGATACTCCTAGTTTTAGAATTCTGGGAGTTTTCAGAAATTAGAAATTCTCTCATTTGATGTCATGGGTTAATATTGCTTCGGGCAATCGTTTTACTGGTGTCAAAGAGGAAGAATTGGGAGGCTTAAGTTAGGTTTGTAACTTAACTCTTGGTTTAACCTTGGTTATGATTGAAAATAGGAGAAGGCATAGGTTAAGGGGGAGGTTACCTCTTGTTTTTACTATGTCTTGTATTTTCAATTACTGTTACTTACTATTATTTTTCCCTGACTTAAAAATATTGCCAAACATCAAAAAGGGAGAGATTGTTGGGGCAATCGACCCAAGAATGATCGGGGAGATCATGGTTTTGATGTGTGTGTCAATATGCTTAAGGTTAGGGTGTTACCTTGTTATTTGATATGTGTGATTGAGTTTGCAGGACTTGGAGAATCACACATGGAGGACTTATCCGAGGGACGAGAGCCGAGGGAAGAGAATGTTGGTGCAGATTGCACCCAAGTCAAACCTGTGTTTTGATATTGACAAAAGGGTTCAAAAGTTAAGGGTTCATTGGTGCCTAACAAGTTTCTTGAGTGTACAGGAAAAGCCCTAGCGAAGGAATGCTAGGCACTGGCGAAGGACTGCCAGATTGGACAAAGTCCTAGCGAAGGAATGCTAGGCACTGGCGAAGGACTGCCAGAATGGACAAAGCCCTAGCAAAGGAATGCTAGGCACTGGCGAAGGACTGCCAGAATGGACAAAGCCCTAGCAAAGGAATGCTAGGCACTGGCGAAGGGCTGCCAGAAGTAAAGACCTAGCGAAGGGCTGCTAGGCACCAAGCGAAAGGCAGCTTGGTACCTCAAGACCTGGCGAAGGACTGCCGGGCAAAAGTCCAACTGGAGGATCCAGTTGGCACCAGGTAAAAGTCTCCCGAGAGGAGTAGGTGAGGACGCGTTCCCCTTGAGGGAACATTAGGCGTCGGTTCGACCTAGGGCTCCATTTTGGAGACCAAAGTCAGAACCAAGACAGCTAAGGCTGTATAAAATTATTGTTTTGTTGTGTTTTGGACTAACCCTTGATGCAGGACCAAAGGGACGTGTGTCTGCAACTCAGAGAGCCTCAAAGGAGTGAGGCAACAGCTGAGTAAGGCGCCCTAAGTGTCCAGGGCGCCCTCAAGGTGAACCAGAACCAAACGAAGCAAATGGGCTTCAGCTGCTTACTGGGCAAGGCGCCCTCAGCAGCGAAGGCGCCTTCGTCAGTGAAGGCGCCTTCAGCAGCCAAGGCGCCTCCAGCTCTCTCTCTGCGAAGCCTCAGCTCTATCCACAGCCGAGTCTTCTGCGCGGAAAAAGTCAACCAAGGCGCCCTCTGCGACCAGGGCGCCCCAGAGGTCAAACCTCATCCCTATTCTGGTGCGATAAGGCTTGACCGAGCGAAGCACGGATCGGGAGACACGTGGCAGGGCGCCCTCGACAACCAGGGCGCCCCTAGGTGCTATAAATAGCACCCCTCGACCCCGAGCTTCAACACCGCTTTCATTCAACGCTTCCAAACGCTCTGACGACTACGCTCTGCTCCAGGAACTTCCCAACTCAAGTCCGTAGCGTCATCGACCTCTCGCTGCACCGAAACTCGATCTACAACTGGGAGTTGGTAAAACAGAGTGTAACTCTCTATTTACAGTCATTTTTGTAATCTTACTCTGTAACCGTTTTGCGCATTATAGAATTGCCCAAAGTAAACGGTCAACGACCGTGGGCCTTGGAGTAGGAGTCGACCCAAGCTCCGAACCAAATAAACTACTGGTGTTTGCGTTGTTTGATTTTATTCCGCTGCGTAACTACTCTTTCTTTTAAATCCGAACATTTTCCGATATTCGCCCCCCCTCTATTGGTCTTTCTCGATCCAACAAGTGGTATCAGAGCAGGGAATTCAAACTTGGTGCAACCACCAGTTTGAAAATTTTTCGGATTTCATTCGTTTTTCTCTCTCATTTTTTTAAAATTTTCGTTCGAATTTTTCTTTCAAGGTTGGTGCAACACCCCTTGAAATTGTTTTTATTTCTTTACTTCCCGCACTACTAATCCAAGACCAAGTCTTGGAATATTCTTGTTTTTTTTGTTGTTCACAATTTCAGAACAAATGGCCATCCAAGAAGGCTTTAGCACCGCCAGACCTCCACTTTTCAGTGGAGAAGACTTTCCTTACTGGAAAAGTCGAATGGAGGTCCACCTGAAAACTCAGGTGGATATGTGGATAATCATCCAGTCTGGACTGATGATTCCCACAAATGCTGAAGGCGTACCACAGAACTACTCAGAGTGGGACACTGCCCTCAAACGCAAAATCGAAGCTGACGCCAAAGCAACTCAGACCCTCCAATGCGGACTAACGAAAGAGGAGCTGAACCGCGTAGGCCCTTTCAACAGTGCCAAGGAGCTATGGGGTAAACTGATCGAGCTCCACGAAGGAACTTCAGATACAAGGATCAGCAAACGGGATCTGCTACTGAACAAGCTCTTCACCATCAAGATGGCAGACAATGAGACAGCAGCCCAGCTCCATGCTAGAATCCAGGAATTGATGAACGGTCTTCACGCAATAGGTCACCAGGTTCAAAAACCGTGATCTTATAAGGTATGCCCTAAACGCGTTTCCTAGGACCACCTGTGGGCATCTATGGTAGATGCATACAAGGTCTCTAGGGATCTTTCAAAAATTAAGTTAGATGAGTTATTTTCTGAACTTGAACTTCATGAACAGACTACTGCAATTTGGCCGAGAAAAGTATAGCTTTCTTT
>JAGFNQ010003548.1:159281-195580 GCA_024364735.1 Boesenbergia rotunda | reverse complement strand
TGCTAAAGAAGTGTATTCACGACCCTAGCCAAGTGATTCAGCCTCAGTCAGTACAGATCCAAGAAGATCTTAGCTATGAGAGTAGACCGACACAAATAGTGGACAAAGCAGTTAAAAGATTAAGAAACAAAGAAGTGCCACTAGTGAAGGTCATCTGGCAGAATCAAAAGCATGAAGAGGCTACTTGGGAACGTGAGGACAGCATGAGAGAACGATATCCAGAGTTATTCTAAGTTCGAGGACGAACTTTTTATAAGGTATGGGGGATTGTAACACCCCAAAATTTCCATTTTTAGTTCTTAAAGTCCTTAGAATTATTTAGAAATGGTTTAGAAATATTCTAGATATTTTTAGGAATTTTTAGAGTATTTTTATGGAATTTTCCGAGTCCGTTTAGTATTTTTGGAAAAAGAAAAAAAAAGAAAATCGAAAAAATAATAAAAACGTTTAAGGGCAGCCGGTGGATTGAACCCGCGACCACCACGAAACAGGCCGCGCGCGCAACCAGCCGGGCTAGGGGTATCAAGCACAACAAGGGACGGAGAGAAGGGTATTTACGGTATAGTAGGTTGATCCGACCCTTAAGTATAAATAGCTAATTAAAGAGAGAAGTTTTATTTCTCTCCTCTCCAAACCCTCACGCCGACCTCCTCTCCTCTCTTGGGGCGACGTCGACCAACAGCAAGCTCTAGAGGGCCGGCCAAGACTCTTCTCCAAGAGATAATCCTATATTCGGGATCCCCGCGACGAGAGGAACGCGTAGGCGTGAAGAATTCTCCGAGATCTCAAGTTTCTCCCGAGCTCTAGACGTCAATCTTGGTTGTAAGTCCAAGATATCAATGTAAGTACTGCTCACCTGCAGTAAGAGGCGGTTTTTCCGCGAGAATTTCCTTTAAAAGTTTTTAAAAAGAGATATTTCCTTTTTGTTTAAGTTTTTGCATGTGATCTTAGTTCATTAGTTGTTGTATGCTTATGTATATGTTTGATCACATACCCTATATGAGTTCAGGGGCTAAGAAAGTCATGAGAAAAGGAAAGAGAAGATAAAGATAAGAAAAGAAAAGGCCAAGGCCTTAAGAAATCCCCAAAAGTCAAGACTTAGGGATTTTAGCACGCAAGGTGCTCGAGAAAATGCCAAGGCATTTACAGATCAGAAAGAAAAGAAAGAAAAGCTATTTTATTTTCTAAGGCCAGTACCCGGCGTCCAAGGGCGTCGTTAAAGAAATCCAGGTGTCCAATTCCAAGGTCTTGGCCCTGGTAGACCAAGGTCTGCTCTATTAGGATTGGTGGCTCGCTACCCCAACCTTTTAGGGAACGCGCATGAGATGGTACTTACGTCTTCGGTGGATCCAAGTGATTAGTATTTTCAAGTATATGCTTTAGCAAAGTTTTCTAAAGTTTAAAGAGTTTTCAAAAAGTTAAAGAATAGCTAAAGTTTCAAGTTGAGCGAAGAAAAGTAAATTGAGATTTATTATTGCTTGAGTATGCATGTTTTGAGTTATACATGTTCTTAGTTTTCTTTCAAGCATCTTAGTATCTCATATGATTTCCATATTGTCCTAGAAGCATGTTTGCACATTTCGAGATTTTGTGAGCTAGATAGTACTTACTAAGCTTTTTGCTTACTAGATGCGTTTCCTCTTATTGCAGATAAAGGTAAAGGCAAGCAATTCTGAAGGAAGGCGACGAGGCAGTGCTGAGTAGAGTGTGTGTGGTGGCTGATTATGGAGAGATCTTTGAGACGATACAATTTAGTTATTTGAATTGCAATGTTTAAGTTTATTCAAATTTCAAGTTCTTGCTTATGGAGATTATAGAGTATTTGAGTTTTGGATAGTTTTACATGCTCAATTTCTTAGAGTAATGATTTCATGTCATTTCATTTAGCTTATATATTCTTATGTTTGCATTGGATAAGTAGAAATGTGAGTAGTTGAGAATATTGATACTTTGTTGGAGAAATAGATGTTTGTGCCAAGATAGTACTAGTTCCTCTTTGAATCAAGTTTTTATTGCTTAAATATGTCTAGAAAAGTTGCATTCATATCCCATAATGCTTTAGCAATATTATAGAATCTTGCATGATGAGTTTAAATGGTTAGAAGCAAAGTTTGGTACAAACTCTAGACTAAAGTTTTTGATAGTTTTTCATAACTTGCTAAATCTCGTAAAAGTCCAAATTTTAAGTTTATGGATTCATTTTGATTGGCTAAACTGTTTAGAAAATTGGTATAGAGTATAGAAATGGTGTCATGATCCTATTTGGCTCGAAAGTATAGGCTTGGTGGAGCTTTGAAGCAACTGCCGAAACCTGAAAAACCAGATTTCAGGCTATCAGTCGACTGATACAGTATCAGTCGACTGATACCCGACAGTTCAGTTGGGTGAGGCAGGTTTCAATAAGTGTCGTTTTGCGAGTTTTTGAGAAAGGAAGTGTGACATGGTATCATGCATGACTACTTAAGTTAGAATATCATTCTTAGATGAATTTAAAAGAAAAAAAAAGATTTCCGCATTTCTTTTAGTCATGTATTAGAGTCGAGAAGTAGAGAAAAGTAACGATCCGTCTAAGGTAGAAGAAGGCGGGTCGCTACATTTCAGACGGTTTTAAATAATGCAGTACATTAAAACATATTATTTTGAAATTAGAAAATCCTTCAGTTTGACCTCCTCCTAAACTTGACCCAGTCCTAGGAAGCTTGTTGATCATAAGTACTCTTCCTCTGAGTCTTTAGGGTTGGTTAAAACTACAAGAATTATTTATTAATTCAAAATAAATAATTAAAAAACTTGTCAGAAAATCTTCTTTTGATTTAGACTTCCCCTAAATTTGACACATCCTAGGAGTCCTTGTAGATCATGAAGTGGACCTTCCTCTGTATCTTTAGGGTTTACTAAAATCAAAAGAATAGTTTTGAATAATAGTATGGTAATATAATTTTAGAAAATTCAATTTGAAATGAAGATAATTTTAAAGTATAAGCCCCGTTTTCGAAAAACATTTTGAAATGATAATGGTTTTTGTAAAGCACAATTTTTGAAAAATATAGTCATTATTTGAAAACATAGTATTTTTAAACTTCTTCTTTTAATTTGAACTCTCCCAAAACCTGACACAGTCCTAGGAGGCTTGTTGACCACAAATTAATCCTCCTCTGAGTCTTAGGGTTTGTCAAAATTAAAGGAACAATTTTGAACAGCCTTTTGAGTATGATAATTTTCAAGGAGATAGAATTTTTGAAAACATAATTTGGAATAATAGCTCAGTTTTCGAAAAATATTTTGAAACGATAATAATTTTTCAAAGATATGATAATAATTTTTCAAAGAGATAGTAATATACGGAGGTTTTTGAATCAAAATTTTTTAAAACCTTATTTTGAGATGATACTAAGTTTTAGAAAAAGATTAAAAAAAAACCCCTCCTTGTATCCGACTCGTCTAACTTTATCTATGTGTTTTAAGGGTCTTTAGTATTGACTAGGTTTGACTATGTTGACTAGGTTTGACCAATCAATAATTGACCCAATCAAGTCCTAGATCTTAGTATCCTTCAATCAATACTTGATGAGTTAATTTTGAGTTGATTTTAAAAAAGTATTGAACTATATAATTAGGTCCTAGACATCTCACCCAGTTCTACATGACAAAACAAGTTACCTTATCTGTTTTGTGAGATGTTATAACAAAAATGAAAATTTTAAGTTTGAAAACATGGTTAATTTTAAAAGATTAATTTTGACAATGTTTATTAAGTTTAATTCTATTTTGCAAAATTGTGTTGAATCTAAGATTAGTTGAAATTTGTGTTAGATTCAAATCTGACAATAGTAAAGTGAATTTGATTTTCTATAATTGGCTTCCATATCTTGGCGAGGCACTAGGCCTTCTTTGGTCGTAGCCTTATTGGATCATCAAGCCTTTCCTTGACAAAGCCTTTTATAGAAAATTCATCTTCAAGTTACTTCATGAAAGATTTTGATCTAACTATCTTGGGTCTTAGATCGGTAGCTTCGGCTAGTTTTACCAAACTAACCAGACCAAGTAGGGCATATTTGACCTTATTAGAAAGGTTTCCGTAACGTACTATCATCTCACCTCCTCCCAATACTATGTTGTTTAAATTTCAACTAAATCACTTTGTCCTTATTCTAACCAATCCTAATTCTAAGCATAATAAAAAAAAAGAAAAAGCAACACACAATTAAAGCAATCAATTATCTACGTAAGGTCACAATTGGAGTAACACTCTGGATTTTCGAAATCAGTAAGATTATGAATTAAATTTTCTAGCATATTGACCTTATGTTTCAAGGTTTCATATTCTTGTTTTAACACTTTGAGATTTGAATTTATTAGTATACATGATTTAATTAATTTACTTAGGCATGTGTCCATATCTAAATTTGACCAAGGGATATTATCAGCATTCATGGTAAAGAGGGGATTTTCATATAAATTAAAGTTACCTATCTTGGTAGGTTGTCCTGGATCTTTGGCTCTTCTATCTGTGCATTCACTTTTGTAATGCCCAATCTCCTGACACTTGAAGCATTAGATGCGACTTTTGTCCTTTCGAGCTTTTGGAACTGGTTCCTTTGTCGTTGGTGTCATTCGAATCTTACGAGTAGGACACTTACTTTTGTAGTGCCCTCTCTCCCTGCATGTGTAACAAATTACATGATTTTTCAAATTTGAATTTTCAAATTTACCTTTTGATTCCTTATTGTGAATCTCCCCCTTGATTCTTGCCGTCTCGAATCTAAACTCATCTTTTGATTCCGTGTCTGAGTCTGACTCGGGTACTGGTTGAAGCTCCTTCTTTGGTGGTTCTTTTGTAGTTTTCCCTGCAATAGAATTTACACCTTCCTCGACCATTATAGTATCTGTTTGATTATTTAATTCTAATTTTGAAAAGAATTTCAAATCGATTACCATCTCAGTCAATTCGTCGTCTGATTCTGGCTCGATTTCGACTTTGGATTCAGGTTCAGACTCTGACTCGGCTGTCTGTGCTTGGACCGACAGTGCAAGATAACTTACTCGATCTTCTTCTTCATCTGAGCTCTCTTGATGATGGTTGATCAATTTTTCTCAAATCTCTCTAGCACATCTGAATGGACCTACTAGTTCGAGTTGCTCCTTGGTTAGGCCACATTGTAGCATTGCAGTTGCCCATGCATCGGTCTCGATTTGGTAGAGGGTTTGTTCATCCAGTTTGTCCCACTCGATTGACAACTCATCTTCTACGGGAAAAGAGAATCCCGTTTGGATGATCCGCCATAAGTCCATGTGACCCTTCAGAAGGGACTCCATATGATTTCTCCAAAAATTGAAGTTCTCGCCGGAGAATAGCGGTGGACGGGCACAGTTCCACTCTTGGTTGGCCATTACGTTTAAACCTTGTACACACAAGAAATAACAAAAATGTACCAAGACTTGGTCTTGGATTAGTAGTGCGAGAGAGAAAAAAAATAGCCTAAGATAAATATTGCATGAATTTCGAGGCGGAATAAAAAAATAATAATAAAAAGTTTGTGAGAATTTTTTTTTTGGAAAATAATAATTTTTTAAAAATCTGATTAAGAGTTAACAAAATGCTTGAATTAAGATAGCATGAATTTCGAGGGAAAATATTAAAATAATATGAAAAAAATAATTTATGACAAATTTTCAAAAATTGTTCGTTTTATCAATTCTGACTTATGGTGAAAAAATAAGAATTCAAAATATTTTTAACCCACCCACAGATATTATTTATTTGAAATAAAGATCGAGTGGTGTTGCACCAACCTTGATTAACGAGAATGATTAAAAAAAATAAAATAATTTAAAAATCTGAAAAACTCTCAAATTGGTGGTTGCACCAAATTTGAGCTTCCCCGCTCTGATACCACTTGTTGGATCGAGAAACACGATAGAGGGGGGCGGTGAATATCGTGAAAATATTTCGGATTAAGAAAAGAGAATACGCAGCGGAATTAAAACAAACACACACAGAACGCAAGTGGTTTTACGTCGTTCGAAGTCGCGGTCGGCTCTTACTCCTAGGCCCACAGTCCTTGACCGTTTACTGCAGGCAATTCTATATGTGCGCAATGATTTACAGAGTATAATAGAGAGATTTTGCAGTAAGTAAATGACAATACTTTTCATTACCGATGCCGGGTGTAGATTGTACTTCGGAGCAGAGGGTCGTCGTTGGCGCTAGAATCCCGAGATCGGAGTTTGTCGGAGCAAAGCGCTTAAATGATGAGCGTAAAGGCGTTGGAAAATTGATGTGTTGAAGCTTTGGGGTAGAGACCCTTTTATAGTGCTCCTGGGGGCTCCCTGGATGTCGGGGGCGCCTGACACGTGCCTTCGGATCCGAGAAATCTCATCCGCTGCTCAGTCATCTCTTATCCCTCCAGAATCGGCCTCGGAGCTGACGGGGGCGCCCTAGTTGACATGATCTGCTGGCTTCGTTGCTGATTTTGCTTCGATTCATTTTTTGCTTTGACTCAGGGCGCCCGGGACCTCCAGGGCGCCCTGCTCACTGCAGTTTCGAAGCAACTCTTGCTTCCTTATTTTACCTTGACCTTGGGGGCACCCGAGATCTCCAGGGTGCCCAGCCCAACTGTCTGCCCCTCTCCTTTAGGGTGTTCTGAGCTGCAGAAACACATTCCTTCGGTCCTACATTCAAGTTTAGTTCCAAAACATCAAAGCAATTGTATTAGATAATTTTTTACAGCCGTAGCTATCTTGGTTCTGACTTCGGGTCTCCCAAATGGAACCCTAGGTGAAACCGACGCCTACTGTTCCCTCGACGGGGAACACGTCCTCACCTACTCCTCTCAGGAGAGTTTACCTTTAGCTAACCGGCTCCTCCGGTTGGACTTTTGCCCGATGCAACCTGACCAGGTCTTCGTGCCCACCTTTTGAGCAGGACTTCGGTGCTCACCTTTCGAGCAGGTCTTCGGTGCCCAGCTCCTTGCCAGGGCTTCATGCCCAGTCCCCGACCAGGACTTCGTGCCCACCTTCCGAGCAGGTCTTCGGTGCCCAGCTCCTTGTTAGGGCTTCGTGCCTAGTCCTCGACCAGGACTTCGTGCCTAGTGTACCTAGGACTTCTTTCCTGCACACTTAGTAAACTTATTAGATACAAATAACATCATAACTTCTGAACCCTTTGCCATTATCAAAACTTGACTTAGGTGCTTCCTGCACCAACAATCTCTCCCGTTTTGATTTATGACAACCCGGTTCAAAAGGTTAAGTTAATCATACAGATAAGTACGTATCAAAGTTAATTTCCTCCCCTGGAAGAAATCTCCCCCTGAGTTTTTCAAAAGTTCGTGGGGTTTGAAAAAATTCCTAAGTCTAAAAGTGAAAAAAAACTTTTCAATTTTGTAAATACTTAGAAAAAAATTTTTAAGAAAATGTTTTATGTTAGAAACCATTTTTCAAAATATTTTGAGTTGGACAATTTTCAGGAGAATTTGAATTTTAAACTTAGAAAATTTTTGACCAACCAACGATTTAAAATAAGTACTTGGAATAGTTTTTGAAACCAAGAAATTTTGAAAGTCTAAGTACTTAGAGATGTTTTCTAGCAGTTTAAGTACTTAAATACTTAGAGAGCATTTTTCAGAAATATTTTTCAAACACATTTTTTAAATTTAATGACTTAGAAAAATTTCAGAAAATTTTCCCAAAATAAGTGCTTAGAGTAATTTTTGAAACCAAGAAAAGTTGATTTTCAACATGAACTTAAGTATTTAAAGAACCTTACTTTTTTTTGAAAAATATGAGATATATGAATTTACTTTTTGAAAAAGGAGATAAATATTTTGAAAGAATTGAGTAGAGTTGAAAAAAATTTCAATATTTGAAAAAAAATTCAACTCTTCTTTCCTCTCCTTTCCAATCTCTCCCCCTTTGTCATATATAAAAAAAAGAGAATATAGCAAAAAACATTCTGAGTAATAGAAGTAAGGTACTGTACTGAACCAATTCAAAGTATAACTGGACCAAATCAATTTGAATTTTCTCTTTTGGGTCCTGTCTAACCCAATTAGCTACTTACTGACTGTTATAAACAGTAGCTTTCGCTAGGGTTAGTCAAGTTAAGTGATCTGTTCAAGTTAGATTTTCTAAGCTTGACACTTAACCTGATTACTGTTTATTTTTTTTAGTGCCCCAATTACTGCAGATGCACTGACTTAAAGCATCTTGAATCAAGGCAAAGACCTAAGCATCTCAACCCATTCTAGGTTATCAATCATAAGTACCCTAAGTTGCTTGTGAGATGCTGGCTTCTAGATCTATAGGTGCATGCAGTTCTATGGTTAGGGCCTAAGCTAAGTCCATTTGCAAAAAAAGCCCTAGTTTTGAAGGGGGTAATTTTTCATAAGAAAAACTAAGTCGAAAAATCATTTTAAAAATGCACAAAGAAAATGATAAGTAGGAACTGATAAGTAATAAAATAGTTTTAAAAAACAGAAGTAGAGAAAACCTATTCTACCAAATATAACCCTAACTGCCTTCTTAGTGAGCTGAACTCAGACTCAGGTAAGGGTTTGGTGAATATATCAGCTAAGTTAGATTTTGAGTCTACATGCCTAAGGACTATCTCACCCCTGGCTACGTGATCTCTTACGAAGTGGTGCTTAACTTCTATGTGTTTAGTTCTAGAGTGTTGGATTGGGTTTTTATTTAGATTAATTGAACTTATATTATCAATGTAGACTTGGGTTTGGGTGTAGTTAATCTGAAAGTCCTTAAGAGTGTGGATCATCCATAAGAGTTGTGCTACACACTCTCCTAAAGCAATATACTCAGCTTCAATTGTGGATAGAGCTACACAGTGTTGCTTTCTGCTGCACCAACTTACTACATTATTTCCTAAGAGTTGGCAGCTTCCACTTGTACTCTTTCTATCTAGTTTACAACCCGCATAGTCAGAGTCCGAGTATCCTGATAGGTCAAAAGTTGAGGTTCTAGGATACCAAATCCCTACATTTAGGGTGCCCTTAATGTATCTAAGTATTCTTTTTAGGGCTGCTAAGTGTGTTTCCTTAGCACAGGTTTGGTATCTAGCACACATTCCTGCAACAAAAAGAATATCGGGTCTGCTGGCTGTAAGGTAAAGTAGACTACCAATCATACTTCTATAAAGTTTAAGGTCTACTGGTTTACCGTCAGGGTCACTATCTATTTTTACATTTATGGCCATAGGGGTACTTATGCTTTTAGAGTTATCCATTTTGAATTTCTTTATTAACTCCTTAGCATATTTGGATTGATGGACATAATTTCCATCCCTAGTTTGCTTGATTTGTAACCCTAGAAAGAAGTTGAGCTCACCAACTAAGCTCATTTCAAATTCATTTTCCATTATTTTAACAAATTCTTTTAAGAAATTTGAGTTGGTGGACCCAAAGAATATGTCATCGATGTAGATTTGGGCAATAAAGATTTCTTTTTCTAAGGTCTTAATAAATAGGGTTGAGTCAATTTATCCTTGTTTAAATTCTTTAGAAATTAGGTAGGTTGATAAGCGTTCATACCAGGCCCTAGGTGCTTATTTTAGTCCATATAATGCCTTAGTGAATTTGTAAACATGGTTAGATTTTTCTAAGTCCTCAAAACTGGGGGGTTGTCCTACATAGACTTCTTCTCTAATAAATCTATTTAGAAAAGCTGACTTTACATCCATTTGGTAGAGTTTAAATCCTTTATGGGATGCAAAGGCTAACAACATCCTAATGGACTCAAGTCTAGCTACTGGGGCATAGGTTTCATCTTAGTCTAACCCTTTGACTTGACTGAACCCTTTGGCTACTAAGCGGGCTTTATTTCTAACTATTTCTCCTTGATCATTTAGCTTATTCCTAAAAACTCACTTAGTGTCAATAATGGATTTGCCCTCAGGTTTAGGTACAAGTTCCCAAACTTGGTTCCTCTCAAATTGGGCTAACTCTTCTTGCATCGCTATGATCCAATCAGGATCAGGTAAGGCTTCCTCTATAGTCTTAGGTTCAATTTTTGAAATCAGTGGAATCTGACTAAGATTTCTATAGGAGGACCTAGTTCTGACTCCTAAGGTTGGATCACCCACAATTTGATCAGTTGGGTGACTTAGTCTGGGTTTCTTAGTTCTTCTAGAACTTGGTTCAGCCTCAGGTCCGACTGGTTGGTTTGGTTCAGTATTTGGTTCAACTACTTGGGTTGGTTCAATTATTGGTTCAATTGACTCAATAGTTGGTTCATTTAGGGGTTCAATAATTTGTTCATTATCTTCATGATTAATATTTGGTGGATTTAAATCTGGGTCATTAGATTTTGACTTAATTTCTTCATCAAATATTAGATTTGTTGTTTCTTCAATTTTGTAGGTTTGTTTATTGAAGACCCTATAGGCCCTACTCGTTGTTGAGTATCCTAAGAAGATCCCTGGGGTTGACTTAGACTGGAATTTACCTAGGTAGTCCCTGGTGTTTAGGATATAGACTTTGCATCCAAAGACTCTTAGGTAGTGTAGGTTTGGAAGTCTATGGTAGTATAATTCATAAGGTGTTATATTATGTCATTTGTTAATTAGGACCCTATTTTGGATATAGCAAGCCGTACTAATTGCTTCAGCCCAATATTGGTTAGCTAAGTTAAATTCATTGAGCATAGTCCTAGCGGCTTCCTGTAGGGTTCTATTTTTCCGTTCTACAATCCCATTTTGCTGGGGGGTTCTAGGACACAAGAATTCATGTGTATATCCGTTTATCTTACAAAACTCCTCGAATCGTTGATTTTCAAACTCTCCCCCGTGATCACTCCTAAGTTTTTTGATTTTGGTATCATTTTGATTTTCAATTAACTTACAAAAATTAATAAATAGGTTAAGGGTTTCATCATTAGTTTTTAGGAACCTAACCCAAGTAAACCTAGAGTAATCATCAACAATTACTAAGCAGTACCGGTTTCGCTTAGTGACTTGCCTCCATGTGAATCAAATAGGTCAAGGTGCAGGAGCTTAAGTGTTGTTTAAGTTAGGTCTGATTGAATTAGTTTGTGATTAGACCTAGTTTGTTTACCTTGGCTACATGATTCACATATTATGTTTTCATGGTTCTTGATTTTAGGTATTCCTTTAATTTGGCCATGTTGAGTGATTTTTGAAATTAATCTCAGATTAGTGTGACCTAATCTCCTATGCCAGAGGTTTGATTCTTCTAAATGAGTTAACATGCATTTAGGTACTAAGGGTAGGTTTATAGTGTAAACATTATTTTTCCTAGTGCCCTTAAGCATGATTTCTGAGTCTTGTAAGTTTCTAATCAGCAGTTAGAGTTGGTAAAGGTAACTACATAACCAGTATCACATAATTGACTTATGCTAAGCAAGTTGAATTTGAAGTTTTCAAGCAAAAGTACCTTTTTAATGATAAAATCAGATTTGAGTTCAATGTTACCTGACCCAATCACTTTGAGTGTAGCATTGTTGCCAAATGCTACTGAGCCTAGGTTCTTAAACTTGAGTTCGGTGAATTTCAATTTATCCCCAGTCATGTGTCTGAAGCACCCGCTATCCAACATCCATTGGTCCAAATCTTTATGTTCCTACACATAAATAGATTTGTTGATTTGGATCCAATTAGAATTAAGGATAGCTTAAATTGACATTCACGACCTAGTCTGTCTCACCCAATCTAGAGTTGTCAATCACGTTAGGCTTATGAGTTTTGTGAGACAGGTTTAAATAGAAGCAAAGATTTTATTTTGAAAAATCATGGTTTATTTTGAAAGGTTGAATAAATTTTGAAAACCATTGGTTTTGAATTTATTTTGAAAAAGAGTGTTTGATTCTACGATTAACTAAAAATTTGTATTAGATTCGAATTTGACAAAGAATAAATTGAATTTGAATTTCAAAAATTGGCTTCCAGGTCTTGGCGAGGCACTAGGCCTTCTTTTGTCGTAGCCTTATTGGATCATCAACCCTTTCCTTGACAAAGTCTTTTAGTGAAATTTCATTTTCAAGATTACTTTTTGAGAAATTCTGGTCTAACTAGTTTGGGTCTTGGATCGGTAGCTTCGGCTAGTTTCACCAGTCTAAAGAGACCAAGTAGTGTATACTTTGTTGGTGCCCCGGTTGGTTTTGATGTGATCAACCAAGTTAGGTTAGGTCCTATTGGTTTTAATCCCTCTGCTAAGTGTGCAGGAACTTAGGTACGGAGGAAGTCGAGCGTAAGACGCAGCGGACGAGAAGGATTGCGCGGGGAAGTGAGCCGACGGGCTCAGTACAATCCGAGGGACGCGGAAGCTGCGGAAGAGTACACCGGTGGAGCGAGAAGGACGTGCGCGGTGTCCGAGGGACGAGAAGCCGGGAGGAAGGACGCTCGAGGGGCGAAAGGCCGGAGTCGGGTTCGGGTTAGCCTAACTTCGATTGGCCAGAAATCACCCAGAAGACGAAGAATCAAAAAGACTAGTCCAAGCGCCCAAAAGAAATGAAAGAAATGAGAAAATTCGCCCAAAAGAAAAAAAACAAAGTTTTGATGCCAAGGAAGGATCGAACCCAAGTCCTCCACCAAATACACAAATCCACTTACCAACTGGGATAAAGGGCGTTGGCAAATATGTATTGGCGATATTGCTACTTATAGATTACAACAGCGAGATGGATACAACAATCATCTCAAGCAAGGGGGGAAGATAAACTTTTAATTAAAATAATTAAAACTTAAAGGATAATATTACATTATCCTTTAATCAAATCCAATGGATGCAGTTTAATTCCATCCAAGATCAACCATCCAGATTACATCCATGGATTAACGACCAAGAGAAAAGTGATCAACAATCAACCATCCAGATTTATTCTCTTAGGCTATAAATAGACTTAGAGGTTTGCTTTAGAAATTAATTCATTGGGTTGTAAACTCTCTTTCTCTCTAAGCTTTCTCTGTGCTACAACTGTAAAGGCTTGTCCGCCTTAAGGAGTTTCTGTTTGAGCATCAACTGCCTTGGAAGCAACGACTCTGTTGCAACCAAGTTTATTTCTTTTTAAAGATGAGTGTTAGTGCTTATTTTTCATAAACCGTTTATTCACCCCCCTCTAGCCGGTCGACCCGATCCTACATACTTGACCTTATTAGAAAAGGCTTCCCTAACGTACTATCATCTCACCGCCACCCAATACTATGTTGTTCAAATTTCAGTTAATTGGTTTAGTCCTTAGTCTAACCAGTCCTAGGTCTAAGAATGGTAAATTGCAGAAAATAAATAGACAAGCAATCATGCAATTTTAAAACAAGAAAAGAAATTTATTTAACTATAAAGATTGTTTTTAAGTTGGCTCCCCCTAGACTAAAGCCACGATAATGGTTCGGCAAGATGTGAATCTTGTCCTTGGGGATCCTATACTGATTTGATCCAGTTTCATTGTTCAGGCAAAGTTTGGGTACCCATGCCTGAACTTTAGGTCTAGACTGATTCAGTACAGCATAGTATGACCTTTGTCTCGCCTTGGTTCGATAGCCTAACCCGGATCGATTTAGAACCGACTTCTATTTTCCAAGGATCATGTCAAGACCCTTGGAACCAGAAGTGAATCGTTCTAAGGCTGCTCTAAGGTCCTTGACTTGAGTTTTCAAAGAGGAGTCCTCTTTCTCAAGTTTTTCAACTTGAGTAGAGGTTCCTTCTTGAACCTTCTCAGTTAAGGATCTAGAGTTAGCTCCCTCTTTCAGGAGTTTTACATCCTGTCGGAGGGACTCGACTCGGATTTTAGCTTTCGCCAAGTCGCGAGATAGATAGCCAATTAATTCGGATAATTAAATTCTAGAAAATCCCTTACAGTGATTTCGCCGTGCTCTGAAAATGTGAGCTTTCCGTCGTCCGGCTCCGATTCTGATTTCGTCTCGATTTCTTCTGAAGCAGTTAGGGCGAGCAGGTTCGACTGTGGGGGCTCTTCTTCTTCTTCAGAGGAAGATTCGTCTCACGTTGTCTGAAGGGCCTTCTTCCTTATTGTCTTCTTGGCTTCTTTCATATTAGGGCATTCCAATTTGAAATGTCCATTCTTGTTGCATTCGAAGCAAATCACACTTGATTTGTTCTTGGATGGTTCAGCCGGATCCTCCTTCTTTCGGCTGGCTTTTCTTCTGTTGGACTGATTCTTTAATTCCTTGTAGTAGTTCTGGGCAAGTCGAACCAGCTTGGGTTGATCCCCTTCGCTGTCTTCTAAGTCTGAGTCTGAGTCAGACTCAGGTGTAGGTTGAGGCTACTTCTTGAGCATTTTTCCTGTCTTTCCTGCAACAAAAGCAATGCCTTTCTCGGCTAGGGTGCAGTTAGTCTGCTCATGTAATTCAAGTTCAGAAAATAACTCATCTAATTTGATTTTAGAAAGATCCCTTGAAACTTTGTACGCATCTACCATAGATTCCTACAAAGTATTTCTCAGGAAAGCGTTAAGAGTATACCTGATCAGGTCACGGTTCTCTACTTTGTGACCAATAGAATGTAGACCGTTCATCAGCTCCTGGATTTTGGCGTGGAGCCGGGCTCCAGATTCGCTGTCATTCATCTTGATTGTCTATAGCTTGTTTAGCAGTAGGTACCACTTGCTGATTCAGGTGTCGGAGGTTCCTTCAAGCAACTCAATTAACTTACCCCAGAGTTCCCTTGCACTGTTGAATGGTCCCACCCGGTTCAGCTCTTCTTTCGTTAGACCACATTGGAGTGTCTGGGTTGCTTTGGCATCAGCTTCGATCTTTCTTTTAAGTGAGGCATCCCATTCGGTGTAAGGTTATGGCACTTCTTCAGCATTTTTTGGGATTTCCAGACCAAACTGGATTATTATCCACATGTCCACCTGAGTTTTCAAGTGCACTTCCATCCAACTCTTCCAGTAGGAGAAATCCTCCCCACTGAAGAGTGGTGGTCTGCCTGTACTGAACCCTTCTTTCATGGCCATTTAGTAATTCTAAAATAATAGAGAAAGAACTGTCCCAAGACTTGGTCTTGGATTAGCAGTGCGGGAATAAGATATTAAAAGAAATTATCGAGTGGTGTTGTACCAACCTCGATTAACGATAAAAATTCGATCGAAATTTTTTTTTGTAAAAATCCAAAAAATTCTCAAATTGGTGGTTGCACCAAATTTGAGCTTCCACGCTCTGATACCACTTGTTGGATCGAGAAACACGATAGAGGGGGGGGGTGAATATCGTGAAAACGTTTCGGATAAGATTGAGAGAAATAACGCAACAGAAATAAAAACAAACACACAAGAAGAACACAAGTACTTTTACTTGGTTCGGACTCGCGGTTGGCTCCTACTCCAAGGCCACGGTCCTTGACAGTTTACAGCGGGCAATTCTATATTTGCGCAATAGATTACAGAGTTTGATACAAATTATTTTCAGTAATTAAACAAGTATTCTTTTCGTTACCGATGCCCGGTGTAGATTGTATTTCGGAGCAGAGGGTCGTCGTCGGCGCTAGAATCTCAAGATCGGAGTTTGCCGGAGCGGAGCACTTGAACGAGAAGCGTAGAGGCGCTGGAAAGTTGATGTTTTGAAGCCTTGGGGTCGAGCCCCTTTTATAGTGCTCCTGGGGGCGCCTTGGACGTGTGGGGCGCCTGACACGTGCCTTGGACCTCCAGGGCGTCCTGCCCAGCTGTCTGCCCCTCTCCTTTGGGGTGTTCTGAGCTGCAGAAACACATTCCTTCGGTCCTGCATTCAAGGTTAGTTCCAAAACAGCAAAGCATGAGTATTAGATAATTTTTTACAGCCCTAGATGTCTTGGTTCTTACTTCGGGTCTCCCAAATGGAACCCTAGGTCGAACCGACGCCTACTATTCCCTCGACGGGGAACGCGTCCTCACCTACTCCTCTCAGGAGAGTTTACCTTTTGCTAACCGGTTCCTCCAGTTGGACTTTTGCCCGATGCACCTGACCAGGTCTTCGTGCCCACCTTCCGAGCAGGTCTTCGGTGCCCAGCTCCTTGCCAGGGCTTCGTGCCAGTCCTCGACCAGGACTTCGTGCCCACCTTCCGAGCAGGTCTTCGGTGCCCAACTCCTTGCCAGGGCTTCGTGCCCAGTCCTCGACCAGGACTTCATGCCTAGTGTACCTAGGACTTCTTTCCTGCACACTTAGTAAACGTATTAGATACAAATAACGTCATAACTTCTAAACCCTTTGCCATTATCAAAACCCATGTTTGACTTAGGTGCTTCCTGCACCAACACAATTATTCAAAGGACTAATACCTCTGGGGATAGTTGAAGGAATTACTTATCAGACATTGGGATTCAATCCCATCTCCTTGCACCTAGTGTACCTGAACAAGATGGTGTAACCATTGGAAGGAAGAAGGTCTCTTAAGGTATTTGTTAGGAAGATGATAAGTCACTCTGAGATTAGCTACATTTGTTCAAGTGGATATGTCCTGGATATGAAGGTGTGTATGCTTGATTCTGACTAGATCAGTAGTCTCTTAAGACCATAGAGATGTGGACTAAGCAAAGGCTTAGTCTAAGCCATGTTCAAATTATGAGTAGAAAGAGACACCAACAAGTTGGAATCTAGTGCATATATTCGTAGGATATCCTAAGGGAATAATAAGGTGATTTTTTAGTCCTAAGGATCAGAGAATGTTCATTGGGATGAATATCTAATTCTTAGGAATAGGACTATGTAATAAACCACAAGTCCAGGTGTAAAGTTACTCTGAATAAAATGGAGGGGCATTCCAATCTGAGTACCAACTGTACAAGAAGAGATGCCACAAGGTAGAGCACCTCATGTCACTAAAGATATGCAAGCGGTACCTTGTCGTAGTGGGAGGGTTGTTGGTCAACCTAGAAGTCTCATGTTCTTGGAGAGTCGGAGGACTGGGTCCTAAGAGAACATGAACCGCATCCCTAGACCTATGACAAGGATCATCCGATAAATCCTGTTATATGGATTTGTTCAAAGGATAGATAAGATTGTGTATGTGACAGAAACGAAGTGGTATTCTTGTACTATACGTAGAAAGTATTTTGTTAGTTGGAAACAATAACAGAATATTATCAGACGTAAGGGTATGGTTGTCCACACAATTGTGAAGGACTTGAGAGAAGAAAGACACATCCTTGGGGATCAAAGATCTAAGGGACCACCAGACAAGGATGATGTGCTTATCTCAAGCTTCATATAAAACATTGTCCTAGCTCATTCTAGCTTGGATACCTCCAAAAGAATGTTTGTACATTTTCAGTTTTGGAGCTACTCTATCTAAGAGATATGTTTGGATTGTCAAAAGTGATAGAGTAGGTAATGACGGTTCCTCTAGCATCAGCTAGAGGAAGTCTCTTGTATGCTAGAAATGAGCCTAGATATCTGTTGTGCCGTGGGCATGGGTAACAGATATCGGAGTAACCTAGGTCAAGGAAATTGAAATACGGTAAAAGCATGTATTAGTGCCTGAGAAGGACTAAGGACTTTATGTTGATTTATCGGGCAGTCGAATTTCCTATAGGTTATATGGATACAGAATTCCAATCTAGATAGGGGCATATATAAATATTCCTTGGGGGTTATGTTTACTTTAGGAGGTAGAACCGTTGTATAGTAGAGTGTTGCGCAGCAGCTGCATGATGGACCCTACTATGGAGGCTGGATATTCTGGCATCCTGCGAGGCAGCCAATGTGGCTACATGGTTCAGAGACCTCAAGATGGACTTTGATATGATTCCTGGTTTGCTAGGAACAATCACATTTGATGTGATTAAAGTGGTGCAGATGCAAACTCGAAGGAATCATGAGTCCATAAGGCAAGTAAACACATAGAGCACAAGTACCACCCAGAAAAGGAATAGCTGTCGTTGCCTAGATTGCATCAGAGAATGACCTAGGTGGATCATTTCACTAAGGCCTTGGTAGCGAAAGCTTTTAGGCATGTGAAGGATCTAGAGGTCAGATGTATGGTATTTTGAAAATAGCAAAGTCTTTGAGTATAAGTGGGAGATTGTAGGATGTATACTAAAAGTCTTGCCTTTTGGTTAGGATACATCTACATTTTAATGAGAATCAGAAAATCACACAGTGCATATTTATATTAGTATGTGCACTAAACGTCTGATGCTTGGCATTGTAGATAACATGGTGCGTGGTGTCACACAGAAGATTATGTTATCAGGTTCCTTACTGAAGCATAAGAAAGAGGCTCACAACCGAGATGGAGTTGGACAAACCATCGGGATGGTTGTAGTGTAATTAGGTGTGGTTTATCTTAACCATAGAATTACACTAGTGTACTTTATGTACATTGAGTAAGACCAAAAGAGAGGTCATCCAATTTTTGTACTGACTTAGTAAATTGGATTAGACCTTGGATAATATTATGGAGTACGATCTCTTAATCCCAAAATAATGATGGGCATATATTATTAATAATTATATCTTTGATTTACCAATAGGCGAGATCTATTCTGTTAGATCGATGGACCTGGTAAGTTGGGAAATAATATTAATAATATGATGTGTCGTTGATTATTGACGGAAACTGTGTCCTGGTGAGTCAGGGTGATGATGCCCCCTTGGTGAGCTCAAAAGGATCGTCATGTCAAATCTTGCAAGTGGACCATGGTCTGGCATGTCGAAAAGGTTGAGTGGTACTAATCAAGGATCAAGAAGATAATTAATTTAATTATCAGTAAATTAAATTAATTATCGAGCATACGATATCTTAAACACGGGGAGATGGACGACTCGTAATTGGTGGAGCCCATATGAAAATATGGGGATTGGTGAGGAAGTACAATGGGATCCTTTAGTGGAATGGATCTCCATTAATGGATCGGGTTTGGATCCATTAGCGTGCCATGAACCAACTCCTCCTCATGGTCCCTATCTTAGCCCAATAAAGTCCCATAAGAGTCATGATATAAGGCCGGTTAATTAAGGAATTAATTTGGGATTAATTAAGTTATTAATCTCGGATTAATTGAGGAATTAATCATGGAATGATTAAAGGAATTAATTTTGGATTAATTAAGGAATTATTCTATATAAAATTTTGGAATCAATCCATAATTGATTGGAAAAAAATTTCCAATTGATCTCCTATAAATATAAACCCCTACCTCTCTCTCTCTTAACTTAATTACACTTTCCCAACCCTCTCTCCTAGGTCACGCACAAGAGGAGAAGAAGAAACATCTTCTTCATCTCCCTTTAATTCTTCCTTTCGATATGTGGTGGTCGTGGTCAAGGAGGCCTTGCATCTTTCTTGAAGAAGCATGACAGCAGCAGCTAGAGAGGGAGGCTACTGGCAGCGTGAGGAGAGGAGGTGGAGGTGCTCAGTGGAGGTGGTCGGCGGCGGTGAAGAAGCAAGGTGAGGAGATTGGGAGAGATTGAATGTAATGACCCGGAAAATTCTCTTAATATTCCTTTAAAATATTGAGCATGTCTAGATAATTTTCCGAGGGACCTAGAAATATTAACTCGAATTTTAACCTAGAAATCCATGTTTTCTCATTTAAATTGGGAAAATAGGCACTAATGGGCCTTATATGAGCTTTCTAGTACCATGATTATTGATGAATTTTAGGTGAAAATTTATAGAAATATAAAGGGGTTTTAATGAGAAATATTAACATAATTATAGGGGAATTTTTAAGGCATTTTCGAAATAATAGGGAAATAAAATAAAAATAAAATAGGAAAAAATAGTGCATGCACCAAGGATTGAACCTTGGACCTCTTGTACAACCATGCATGCTCTAACCAATTCACCTAGCAAGGGAGTGCTATGAGAAAATGAAGTGGATTTTGGTTAAGCTTAGGGGAATATGAAGAGTCATGAAGAGGAAGAGGCACCATGATTTTTCACTTACCCTCCTTAATGTGTTATAAAGAGGGGGCTTGGGAGTTACTTTCTTCCTTCCATCAATTCCATTTTTCTTCCTCCTCCTCCCTCATTCTAGCCGAATACTTCAAGAGGGGATCTTCCTTGGAAAAGGTTCACCTAAGGCTCCATCTCCAAGATCCAAGATTTTTACAAGGGTACAAAGGTTAGGGGTGGTCAAGAGGCAACAAGATTTCCATCCTTCTCTCAAATCTAAGGTCTATAATCAAGATCAACCAAAGTAAGACTCCCTCACCTGTGGTATAATAGTTCCTTTTGATTTTTAGCATAATATAAAGTTTGGTTTTGGTTTTGATGTTGAGAAAACCATGTTTTGGACCCCTATAGCATTCGGCCACCATGAGTTTTGGGTCCATGATGATGTTAAAAATCTCAATCATGCTTTCTAATGTGTTCTCATGATGTTTAGAGAATAAATATAATTTTTGGGAATTTTTGGAGTACCCTAAGACCCTTTAGGGTTTGGGACCCTCATAAGGATTTCCATGGCTAGGGTTGGATTTAACCCTTCACCCATGTATCTTGTGTACCCTTATGATACAAGGGGAGGTTGAAAGGATTTATGTGAATTTTCACAAGGTCTTATGACCCTAAGGGTTTTGGCCAAGAAGGAAATCTAGGGCAAGGGGTTAAGGTTTTCTTCAAGTATGGGTTCCGAAAGCCCCTATGGTAGGGTATGGTTGGTGTTTAATGTTTGATTGGGGATTCTATGGAATTTTTCCATGCACCCATGGCCTTGTAGGGTTTCGGCCAGCCCTAAGAAGGAGGGCTAAAGGTTAGGGTTAACCCTAATCATGAGCCATAATGGCTTCCCATGCTCTTATAGGTAATGTATGGTTGTTTCTTTACCTTATGCTATCTTACATGTTAATTGAATGATGGAACCCTTCCTTATAGGTTTCGGCCAAACAAGGTAATTAGGGTTTGGATGGAGTTAGGGTTTGAAGAATGATGGTTTATGGCGTGTTATGAAGTATATATATAGGTTCAAGCATGTGGTAGAAATTATGTTACCTATAATCCTAACCTTAAGTACCATATTTCATGTTTATATGTTTATGATTAGATGCCATGCTTAATAGGGTTTATTCATGAATGTCTTTTGTTCTATGCCATGCACTTGAATGGTAGGTAGTATGTTTATGGAAGTCCTACTTATGTATGATTGGGATGAATACCATGCTTATGTATGAAATGCAATGTTTACCTTATATATCATGATCATGCAAACTCTATGGATTAGGATAATTATCTATGCAAACATGTCATGTTCAATGAATATAATGCAATGCTTACCTTGTATGCCATGATCATGCAAGCACTAGGAATAAGAATGATGTTTATGTAAGTAGGCCATGTTCCATGAATGAAGATGCATGTTATGTTTATAAATGAAGATGCATGTTATGTTTATGAATGAAAGTGCATGCTATGTTTTATGAATAAAAATGCATGAGATGTTTATGAATGACGGCATGGTGGATGGTCGACGGTACGACGGTACGACGGTCGTGAGGACCAGTAAATGGGCAGGTAAATGGGCCGGTAGACGAGCCGGGTCGTTACACATGCCATGTTTTATGAATGAAGATGCATGCCATGTTTAATGAATGAAGATGTAAGCCATGTCTTATGAATGATGAAGCATGTAAAGTATTTTACTTTATGAATGGGCTTGTACCGGACCGAAGTATGGGTCCAAGGGATGGGCACCTTAAGAACGCCCTGGTTCTGGACTACCGACTATGTTGTCCACGGTTCTGGCACTACCGAAGCTGTGCAACAGGGATGGGCACCTTAAGAATGCCCCGGTTCTGGGACTACCGACTATGCTGTCCTTACCCTAGTAGGTCGGGGCTCGCTACCTCGTATTTACTTAGGGATGCGCGCTTATGATGTATGTATGTGGTACAAGCCGGGGACCCCAATGATGTTATGATTATGTTTAAGTATTTAAAAGTATGATTTTAAAAGTTAAGCATCCTTATGTATATGCATTAGACTCATGCATTCACTCATGTTATGCATTATGCCATGATAGTAATGTCTTATACTTTTGTTTCATGTCAAGAAATATGCATGATAGTAAATGATTTATGCTTATGGTTATGTTAAGAAGATGCCCATATGATATGATAGAAAGCATGCCTATGTTTATGACATACAGGTTAGTTCATGCTTTATGTTTATGTTTATGCCATGTATCATACATGTTAAGAATGTTTCATTATGTTTATGTCTATGTCATGTATTATGCTATGCTAAGTTGAATTATGTTCATGTTTATGCCATATATCATGCCATGTAAATTTTAATTATGTTCATGTTATGTCATGTATCATGCCAGGTAAGTTTATTTATATTTATGTTCAAGCATAAAGTTATGTTTACGTTTCATGTGCTTATGATTAAGTGATGAATGGTTTTAGTGAGTAGGAAAGAGTCTTACTAAGCCGATGTGCTTATAGTCTTATTTTTCTTATACCGTAGATCACACAAGGGGACAATAAGGAAGCAGCAGGAGGACAAGAATGTGTGTGTGTGGTAGTGACTTGGCCACGAAAACAATATATTTACCGGTCTTATGCTAGAACTTTATGTTTGCTACTTATGTGTTTGAATAATGGCTTATGCGACTCTATGACATGATGTTAAGCATGACATGATATGATGCAAAGTATGAAGTTAATATGCCAAGTACCCATGTCATTATGTTAGGAATGGTAGTAGGGCATATATGTGTAAGTCTTAAAGTTATTCCGCTGCCTTATGATGTCTACATGCCCTAAGTATGTTAACGTAACGCCGCTTTATGGAAGAAAAAAAAAAGCGCGTGTTACATTGAAAAGGGGTTTTCTCCTTCTAGTTCTCTTCCTAAGCTCCTCTCCTCTTCACCGAGATCACCCAAGGCGCTGCGGAGCTCAGCCGGAGGCAAGCTTCTACAAGCTTTGCGGCGCCGACGGTGGAGGGACATGCGGCGGTTTTGGGGAAGGAGAAGAGAATTATTTCCTCTTCTTTTTCTGATTCTTCTTCTTTATTGCTTTCTTCCTAGAACTACCTTGTGTCCAGCGAACTTGGACAACCTCGGTGGCTAGCGGCGCAAGGTGGTGGAGGAGCAAAAGGCGCTGGCGGTAAAACCCAAGTTCTAGGGTTTGTTGGCGAAAGGAAGGAAGAAGATAGGAGGATTCATTCAGAGGCCTTGGTGACTCCGCGTCTTGGTAGCTCGTCGCCCACACGACGTCCAAGAGGGGAGGGGTCATAAGATAGATGACTGCGAGGTAAGCGATGAGGTATATTTCTCCCGGGCTTAGTTTTCTTTATGTTATGTTTTATTTGTGCCACTTTGCTTTGCCTTGTCATTTCATGTATGTTAGTTTATTATTTTGATTTGAAATCATAGATAATAATTAATTAATTGGACCCCGATGATAAACAGAAAAACCGACGATCCAAACCGTCGTCATTTCCGCGGTTAATTAATTCAGAATGTTACAAGGCCTTAACATTGGTTTCAGCTATGATGTAACATAGATTAATTAACACGACGATGAGTCGGTCGTTAGAGGGACGGGTCTCTATTCAGATTAAATTTTTAATCCGTATCCATAGAGAGGTCTCTCAGATACGACCCCGTGGATGTCTTGGAAACCGCCAAGCCATACCAACAGGTATGGCTTTGGCTATCGTTTGGTGGTCTCGGTTCCCGGTAGATCGTTGCCCACACAACATCCGGGAAGGGAGGGACTTAAGGTTGAAGGCCGCGAGGTGATCGGGATGGTATATTCTCTTCCCAAGCTCCTTATGTTATTATGTGCCATGTTTTGTTTGCCTCATCATTTCATGTATGTTTGTTAATTATTTTGATTGTTTGTCATGGATAATAATTAACTAACTGGACCCCGACCATAAACACAAAAGCCACCGATCTACTCATTTTCTTTTGCGTGGTCGTACGGTTAAGAAAATTACAAGGCCAGATCTTTGCGATTCGCCGAGTTATAATTTGGATCGTTCGATACGGCACAAGTTGGTCATTGGAAGACGGGTCTCCATTCGGGTTTTGTTTAATCCGTAGACATGGAGAGGTCTCTCAAGGACGACCGAGTAATTCGCTTAGGAAACCCGCCAAGCCATACCCATCACCTATGTCCATCCAGGCTAGAGGTGGCTTTGAATACTTCATCACTTTCATTGACGATTATTCAAGGTACGGATACATTTATCTGATGCGGCGCAAGTCTGAATGCTTTGATATGTTCAAAGAGTTCAAGGCTGATGTGGTGAAACATTGAGGTAAAATTATCAAGACACTACGATTTGATCGTGGTTGTGAGTACCTCTTTGGAGAGTTTTGGTCCTTCCTATCAAAGGCTGGGATTCAGTCCCAGCAAACTGCACCCGGTACGCCCCAACAGAATGGTGTGGCAGAAAGAAGGAATAGGACTCTTATGGAAATGGTTAGGTCAAAGATGAGCTACTCTGACTTACCTGATTCGTTCTGGGGATATGCTCTTGAAACGACAGCATACATTCTGAACATGGTACCATCTAAGTCAATCCCTTCTACTCCCAAAGAACTGTGGACTGGGCGCAAGCCTAGTCTAGGATATGTTCGGATTTGGGGTAGTCCAGCACATGTGCTGAAGGGAGATACTGATAAGTTGGAATCTCATACGGAAGTACGTCTGTTCGTAAGCTATCCTAGGGGAATGAAAGGTGGTCTATTCTATAGTCCTAAGGATCAGAAGGTAATCATTAGCACGAATGCCCGATTCTTAGAAGAAGACTATGTGATAAACCACAAGCCCAAGAGTAGACTAGTGCTTGAAGAGTTAAAAAGGGATGTTCCGACCTTAGGACCAACTGTACAAGAGGACACACAGCAAGTCACTGCACCGCGTGTCACAGAGGATACACAGGTGGTCCCTCGTCGCAGTGGGAGGGTTGTCAGATAGCCTGAGAGGTTCATGATTTTAGGAGAGTCTTCGAACTTGGTCTTTGGTAAACATGAACCGAATCCCTGGACCTATGACGAGGCCCTCCAAGATAAGGATCGAGATTCTTGGCAAAGGGCAATGAACTCTGAGATAGAATCAATAGATTCTAATCATGTCTAGGAGCTTGTAGAACCACCTGATGGTGTAAAAGCTATTGGATGCAAGTGGATCTACAAAAGAAAGAGAGGATCAGACAGGAAGGTTGAGACCTTCAAAGCTAGGCTTGTTGCGAAAGGATACACTCAGAAAGAGGGTATCAATTATGAGGAGACCTTTTCGCCAGTAGCCATGCTTATGTCTATCCGGATTCTCTTATCTATTACTGCTCATATGGACTATGAGGTATGGCAGATGGCCGTCCAGACAGCTTTCCTTAACGGAAGTCTTGAGGTGACCATCTACATAAAGCAACCAGAAGGGTTCATTGCAAAGGGCAAAGAGCATCTAGTGTGCAAGCTTAATCGAACCATTTATGGATTAAAGCAAGCTTCGCGATCTTGGAACATCCGCTTTGATGAAGTAATCTAGTCATACGGATTTATTCAAAGTCCGGATGAGTCATGTGTATACAAGAGGTGTGACGAAAACGTAGTGGTGTTTCTTGTACTTTACATAGATCACATTTTGTTAATTGGCAACTTTGTCAAAGTGTTATCAGACGTAAGGGTTTGGTTGTCAAAACAGTTTGATATGAAGTACTTGGGAGAAGCGGGACACATCCTTGGGATCAAGGTCATAAGGGATCGCCAGAAAAGGATGTTGTACTTATCCCAAGCTTCATATATTGACACTGTCCTGGCTCCTTTTAGCATGGAGTGTTGGTGCCAGAAGCACCAAAGTTAAACCTATGTTTTGATAATGGCAAAGAGTTCAGATGTTAAGGTTTTGTTGTGATCTAACAATTCTAATCAAGTGTGCAGGAAAAGTCTTAGGACACTAGGCACTAAGTCCTGCCCGTGGGCTAGGCACCTAAGTCCTGACAAAAGGTTGGGCAATACATCCTGGTCATGGACTGGGCACTGAAGACCTGGTGAGTGAAGCTGAGCAATAAGTCCTAGTCGCGGAGTGGGCACGAAGACCTGATACGGGGGATTGGGCAAAAGTCCAACCGGGGGAGCCGGTTGGCAAACAGGTAAAATCTCCTGAGAGGAGTAGGTGAGGATGCATTCCCCGTAGGAGGGGACATTAGGTGTCGGTTCGACCTTGGGTTCCCTTTGAGAAGCCCAAAGTCAGAACCAAGACAGCTCAGACTGTAAATCATGCTTAATCTATGTTATTTATATGTTACTTGTGTTTTGGAACTAACCCTAGTTGTAAGAACGAAGGGATGAAGGTTTCTGCTCCTAAGCACCTCAATGGAGTGAGGCGCCCTATTGGACTAGGCGCCTGTGTTGAGACAGGCACCCCAGACAGAGGGTAACTCCAAGTCACTTCAAAGCAAAGCCTCAAGGCTGCATATGAGGCCCATGTGTTAACACAGGCGCCCTAGTTAGCTCAGGCACCCAGGTTGAGGGGATAAGCGCTGGCCTAGTCTGCGGATTGAGTTTCGTGGAGTGAGGGCCATGTGTCAGGCACCCCCTTCAACACAGGCACCCCAGCTACGACTATATAAAGGGGTTCACCCCCTTGCCTTCTAAAACAACTTCTTCCAACGCATTCTAACAAGCGCTCTGCTCCGAAACGCTCCGTGCTCAAGATTCATGCACCAACGACGACCCGCGGCTTCAACTTTCTAAATCTTATGGTGATTGGTATAATTTTCTTTTAATTATTGTATCATAAGATTCTATATTTGTACTCAAGTTGTAAAATCTTTTACGGATTATAGAATTTCCCGTCGTAAATGGTCAAGGACCGTGGGCCTTGGAGTAGGAGCCGACTGCGACTCTGAACCAAGTAAAAACAAACGTGTTAGGGATTGTTTTGCTTTCCCAGTGTGCAATTACTCTTAGTTTTTTGAAAATTTATCGATCAATATTCATCCCCCCCTCTATCGATTCAAACCGATCCAACAAGTGGTATCAAAGTGGGTGGCTCAAACTTGGTGCAACCACCAGTTGAGCATTTTTTCATATTTTCAAATTTTAATATTTCTTTTCGCACGTATTTTTCTCGTTAATCGAGGTTGGTACAAGACCACTCGATTTTTTTTCTTTCTTACCATATTTCCCGCACTACTAATCCAAGACTTAGTCTTGGGACGAGTTTTTCTTTTAAATTTTTCAGTTTAAACTAATGGTCATGCAAGAGGGATATAACACCACCAGACCACCTCTCTTTAGTGGAGAAGATTTTTGCTACTGGAAGAGTAGAATGGAGGTCCACCTGAAAACTCAGGTAGACGTGTGGATTATCATCCAGTCTGGATTGGAGATACCTAAAAATCCACAAGGTGTGGTGCAACACAATACTGAGTGGACGACCCACTAAAGAAGAAAATCAAGGTCGACGTAAAAGCTACCCAACCTTGTAATACGACCTGAAAAAAGAGGAACTGAACCGTGTAGGACCCTTCAGCAGCGCGAAGGAGCTCTGGAACAAGCTGATTGAGCTACACGAAGGTACATCTGACAGCTGAATCAGCAAAAGGGATCTGTTGCTCAACAGACTCTATACGATAAAGATGCATGACGGAGAATCGGCAGCACAGCTCCACGCAAGGATTTAGGAGATGATGAATGGGTTGCACACTATAGGTCACAAGGTTGAAAACCGTGACCTAATAAGGTACACCTTAAACTCATTCCCGAGAAACTCACTGTGGCCATCTATGGTGGATGCCTACAAGGTTTCAAGGAATTTATCTGAGATAAAATTAGATGAGTTGTTTTCTGAGTTAGAATTACATGAACAGACTAATACTACTTTGGTTGAAAAGGGTATAGCGTTTATTGCAGGTAAGTTTTGAAGTGAAGGGTGTTGGTGCCCTGGTAAGTTTTGATGTGATCAACCGAGTTAAGTTAGGTCCTGGTATGTTTAATCCTCTGCTAAGTGTGCAGGAGCTTAGGTACGGAGGAAGTCGAGCGTAAGACGTAGCTGACGAGAAGGATTGAGCGGGAAAGTGAGCCGACGGGCTCAGTACAATCCGAGGGACGCGGAAGCTACGGAAGAGTACGGCAGTGGAGCGAGAAGGAACCGCGCGGAGTCCAAGGGACGAGAAGCCGGGAGGAAGGACTCTCGAGGGGCGAAAGGCCGGAGTCGGGTTCGGGTGAGCCTAACTCCGGTTGGCCGGAAATCACCCAGAAGACGAAGAACCAAAAGGATAGTCACCCGAAAAGGAAAGATTAAATTGTTGCTAAGAGGAATTGAACCCAAGACCTCGAGAGCAGAGGCGGCCAAGCTTACCAGTTGGGATAAAGGTCGGAGACAATTTATTCTTGCCGATATTATTACTTGGAGATTACAATAGTAATCTCGAGCAGAAGATAAAAATTCCTTTATCTCATAAAGGATAAAGCCTTATCTTTTAATCAGATCCAATGAATGACGGTTTATCCCATCCAAGATCAACCATCCAGATTGCATCATGGATCAACAGCCAAGAGAAAATTCCTCACCAATCAATAATCCAGATGTATTCTCTTAGGCTATAAATAGGCTTAGAGTTGTTGGTGCAGAAGGCTCCCAAGTCAAACCTGTGTTTTGATAATGGCAACAGAGGTCAAAAGTTAAGTCTTACTTGTTTTCTAACAAGTTACTCTAGTGTGCAGAAAAGTCCTAGCGAAGGACTGCTAGGCACTGGCGAAGGAATGCCAGGATAAAAAGTCCTAGCGAAGGACTGCTAGGCACTGGCGAAGGAATGCCAGGGTAGAAAGCCCTAGCGAAGGACTGCTAGGCGCCAGGCGAAGGACAGCCTGGGACTGAAGCACTAGCGAAGGAATGCTAGGCACCGGGTGTAACGACCCGAAAATTCTCTTAATATTTTTCTAAAATATTAAGCATGTTTAAATAATTTTCCAAGGGACCTAGAAATATTAAGGAGAACTTTGGCCTAGAAAATCCATGTTTTCTCATTTAAATTGAGAAAACTAAGTACTAATGGGCTTTATGTGGGCTTTTTAGTACCATGATTATAGGTGAATTTCGGTAATAATTAGTATAAATATAAATAGGATTTAATTAGGCATATTAGCATGATTATAGGTAAGTCTTAGCCTAATTTTTCTATTTTAATGGAGAAATTAGGTACTAATGAGCTTTAAATGGGCTCCAAAAATGGGGATTAATTAGGTAAAATTAATATAAATTAGGTAAAATTAATATAAATATAAAAGAATTTTATTTAGTAATATTAGCATAATTATGGGTGATTTTTGGAGAATTTTCGAAATAAAAGGGAACTTTCGAAAATTGGAGGAAAAGGTTTAAATAAAATAAAAATAAAGGTGCATGGGCCAAGGATTGAACCTTGGACCTCTTGTACAACCATGAATGCTTTAACCAACTCACCTAGCAAGGAATACTTATGAGTAAATGAAGTGGAGGTTCGTTAAGAAGTAGAAGGAGATGAAGGGTCATGGAGAGACTCTTCATTTGCCTCTTTAAAGGTGCTATAAAGAGGGGGTTTGGGGGGTTACTTCTCTTCACCATCAAGTGCATTTGCTCCCCTCCTCCCTCCTCATTCTAGCCAAAATTCTAAGGAAGAGTTCCCCTTGGAAAAGTTTCCACCAAGGCTCCATCTCCCAAGATCTAAAGTTCTTACAAGGATCCAAGGACTAAGTGTGGTCAAGAGACATCAAGTCTTCTTCCTTCTCTCCATCCAAGGTCTAAAAATTTAGAAACCCCAAGTAAGACTCCCTCACCTGTGGTATAATAGTTACCTATGATTTCCATGATTTTTAGCATGATATATGGGTTAGTTTTCGGATTTAATGTTGAAAGGAAACAAAATCAAGGTTCCTATGTTCAAAGGTTTCGGCCACTAGGATTTAAAGGTCTATAAATATGATAAAAATCATGATAAAGTTATTTAATGTTCCCTTATGATGTTTAGAAGTTAAGTATAATTTTTGGGAATTTTTGGAGTACCCTAGGACACCCTAGAGTTTCGGCCAACATGAAAGAAGCAAAACCCAGAACCTTAAGTTCAAGGGTTTCGGCCACCATGTTTTAAATGTCTAGAAATATGTTAAAAATCATGATAATGTTATTTTATGTTCCCTTATGATGTGTAGAGGTTAAGTATAATTTTTGGGAATTTTTGGAGTACCCTAGGACACTCTAGGGTTTCGGCCAACATGAAAGGGGCAAAACCAAGGTCCCTATGTTTATAGGTTTCTCCCACCATGTTTTAAATGTCTAGAAATATGTTAAAAATCATGATAATGTTATTTTATGTTCCCTTATGATGTGTAGAGGTTAATTATAATTTTTGGGAATTTTTTGAGTACCCTAGGACACTCTAGGGTTTCGGCCAACATGAAAGGGGCAAAACCAAGGTCCCTATGTTTATGGGTTTCGGCCACCATGATTTAAATGTCTATAAATATGTTAAAAATCATGATAATGTTATTTTATGTTCCCTTATGATGTTTAGAAGTTATGTATAATTTTTGGGAATTTTTGGAGCATCCTAGAGGCCCATATGGTTCGGCCAACCCCAAGGACCCAAGGGTTAGGGTTGAGTCTTTAACTTCAAGCATATGTTTATGTGTTGCCATGATATAAGGATGATGGATGGTGGTTATGTGAATTTTCACATGGCCTTGGGACTCCACAAGTTTCGGCCAATAAGGGTTAATAGGATAAAAGTTAAGATTTATTTCAAGTAAGGGTCCCAATGGCCTTATGGTAAGATGTGATTTATGTTTATAAATGATATGCCATGGTTATGCATGATATGCCATGTTTATGAATGATATGCCATGTTTACGAATGATATGCCATGTTTATGAATGATATGCCATGGTTATGCATGATATGTCATGTTTATGAATGATATGCCATGTTATGAATGATATGCCATGTTACGAATGATATGTCATGTTTATGAATGATATGCCATTGTTATGCATGATATGCCATGTTTAGGAATGATATGCCATGTTTTAGGATGATACGAACATATGCCATGCTCTATGAATGATGTGTACATATGCCATGTCTAAGAATGAAAATGATGAATGACAAGTATGATGAATGAAAGATGATGCTTATGTCTTTAAGGCATAAATATGCTAAACGGCACGGTCGATGGTCGACGGTACGACGGTCGAGAGGACCGGTAAATGGGCCGGTAGACGGGCCGAGCCGTAACAAGTTATGCTATGATGAGTATGCCATGAATGTCTTATGAATGATGAAGCATGAAAAGTATTTTACTTTATGTATGGGCTTGTACCGGACCGAAGTATGGGTCCAAGGGATGGGCACCTTAAGAACGCCCCGGTTATGGACTACCGAAGCTGTCCACGGTTCTGGCACTACCGGAGCTGTGCAACAGGGATGGGCTCCTTAAGAAGCGCCTCGGTTCGGGGACTACCGATTATGCTGTCCTTACCCTAGTAGGTCGGGGCTCGCGACCTCGGACTTGCTAGGGATGCGCGCTATGATGTATGTATGTGGTACAAGCCGGGGACCCCAAATGATGTTATGATGATTATGTTTAAGCATTTAAAAGTATGTTTTAAAAGTTAAGCATCCCTTATGTATATGCATTCCACTCATGCATCCATTCATGCTATGCATTATGCTATGTTGATAAGATTATATGCTTACGTTCATGTTAAGAAGTATGCATGAGAATGAATGATTTATGCATGATTATGTTAGGAAGATGTTCATATGCTATGATATGAATAATGCCATGCTTAGAATGTTCACTATGTTTATGATTTATGCCATGAATAATGCCATGCTTAGAATGTCTACTATGTTATGAGTTATGCCATGAAGTATGCCATGCTACTATGTTTAGGACTTATGCCATGAATTATGCCATGCTACTATGTTTATGATTTATGCCATGAATAATGCCATGCTTAGAATGTCTACTATGTTTAGGACTTATGCCATGAATTATGCCATGCTACTATGTTTATGATTTATGCCATGAATAATGCCATGCTTAGAATGTCTACTATGTTTATGAGTTATGCCATGAAGTATGCCATGCTACTATGTTTAGGACTTATGCCATGAATTATGCCATGCTACTATGTTTATGATTTATGCCATGAATTATGTATGTTTCCGTTCATGCCATGCTATGTATACGATAAGTGATGTAAGATGTTATGTTCCAAGTAGAGCACCAAGTATGTTAATGTTTTATGTGCTCATTATGAGATGATGAATGATGAATGGTTTTGTGAGTAGGAAAGAGTCTTACTAAGCCTGTGTGCTTATAGTCTTATTTCCTTATACCGCAGATCATTCAAGGGGACAATGATGGAAGCAGCAGGAGGGCAAGAACGTATGTGGGTAGTAGTGACTTGGCCCAGGAAAACTCTATGTTTACTGTTTATGCTAGAACTTCACCTTGGTTACTTATATGTCTGAATAATGACCTATGGAACCTTATGATATGATGTTACGTATGACATGATATGATATGATGCTTAAGTTCAAAGTTAATATGCTAAGGTTCCTATGTCATTAAGTTAAGAATGGTAACAGGGCATGTATAAGTTAAAGTTATTCCGCTGCCTTATGATGTCTACATGCCCTAAGCATGTGAACGTAACGCCGCTTATGGAAAAAAAAAGCGGGCGTTACAGGTTGGTATCAGAGCAGTAACCATCTCACTACACACACATCAAGCCCTCTTCCTGCCGCTTCCAAGTAAGTACCTCTTTACATATCTTATAGTAGGAAGATGTTTTATGATTTTAAGGTATGCCAGTATGAATGATATTTATGATGAAAAGTACGTTACGATATGTAACGATGAATGATGCTTTATCTTATTTTAGGAATTAAATATTTAGAATAATATAGGCGTAGAAAAGAAACTATAATTTATGATATTATGTATAATCTATAATATAGTCACATGTAGAAAATTATCTGATAACCTACCCACAGGAGATTATAACACTCTCACCTATGTTAGCGTATAGCATTAGTTCCATGATATTAGTACTGATATAATTAATGGTATAGGTTATATGGTACAACTTAGGTAGGGACGCATAGGGTAGGGTTCTAATTATGTTAATACTTATTATAGGTTATGGGTCACTGATATCTTATATATAATATATAAACTACCTTAAGTTATTTTATGGTAATAAGTAGGATCTCACCTATTCTATAATAATCATACAACTAATATAATTCGTAACTCGGGCTGAGAACTAATATTCGGAAGCAGACTATTATTAGGTTTACCCATAATTAAAATAAGTATATAACTATGATATATGCATATAATTATGTCATGGAGTTAATAATGACATTAGTCAATTATATGTCAAAGAGATAATCAGAACTTCGATATATACATTGATGCTTCCAAGCTAGGACTTGGAGCTATACTTAGGCAGAGTGGTAAGGTCATTGCTTATGCCTCCAGGCAACTCAAGGAACATGAGGAGAACTATCCCACTCACGATCTGGAATTGGCCGCAGTGGTTTTCGCTCTTAAGATATGGAGGCATTATCTGTACGGAGCGCAGTGTCGAATTTATACAGACCACCAGAGTCTGCGATATTTCTTCACTCAGAAAGACTTGAATATGAGACAACGACGATGGCTTGAGTTGGTGAAGGACTATGACTGTGAAATCCTCTACCATCCGGGAAGGGCAAACAAAGTGGCCGATGCACTTAGCCGGAAGTCGGGTGCTACCTTAATGTCGATACGTATATTACCCCAACCACTTGAAAGAGAAATGATGAATTTTGGAATTGAGGTTATCACCGGACGACTTTCCACCATAACAATATCACCCACGCTGTTTGGGGATATATTGGAAAGACAGAATAATGATCTAAGTCTTCAGAAAATAAAACAGGAGATCCTAGAAGGAAAAGGCGATGGTTTTCATATCGCAAAAGGGGGGGACTATACCTTTGGGATCGTTTATGTATTCCTAATGATCCGGAGCTTCGAAGGGAAATACTAGCGGAAGCTCACGGAACCCCTTATTCGATGCATCCAGGATCCACCAAGATGTATCAAGATTTGAAAGAGAAGTTTTGGTGGTCCGGTATGAAGAGAGATGTGGCCCAGCATGTCAGTACTTGCATGACTTGCCAGCAAGTGAAAGCAGAACACTAGCGACCCGGAGGAGATGTAGGTCTCCGATCTGTTGGTATGAGGGTGGTGAAAAGAAGGAAAGGGGGCTCACAACGGATGTCATAGACAGCACCACCCGAGTTATACAGAATATCCGACAACGGATAGAAACTGCTCAGAGCTGGCAGAAGAGTTATGCCGATGTTCGGCGCAGACCACTGGAGTTTAATGTCGGAGATTGGGTGTTTCTCAAAGTGGCTCCTATAAAAGGGGTGACAAGATTCGGGAGGAAAGGAAAGCTAAGTCCACGTTATGTGGGGTCGTACCTGATTCTGAAAAGAGTCGGTAAGGTGGCATATGAGCTGGAGCTGCCTCCAGAGATGTCAGCTATCCATAACGTATTCCATGTGTCCCTGCTGAAAAAGTGTATCCCAAATATGGACCAAGTGATCGAGCCACAGACAGTGCAAGTGTAAGAGGACCTAAGCTATGAGAGCAGACCCATCCAGATTTTGGATAGGGAAGTCAAGAAGCTGAGGAGTAAGGAAGTGCCCTTAGTCAAGGTCCTATGGCAAAGTCAACGGTTCGAAGAAGCTACCTGGGAGCGCGAGGACGAGATGAGGCGCAAGTACCCGGAGTTATTCTAAGTTCGAGGACGAACTTTCATGAGGTATGGGGGATTGTAACGACCCGGAAAATTCTCTTAATATTTTCCTAAAATATTAAGCATGTTTAAATAATTTTCCAAGGGACCTAGAAATATTAAGGAGAACTTTGGCCTAGAAAATCCATGTTTTCTCATTTAAATTGAGAAAACTAAGTACTAATGGGCTTTATGTGGGCTTTTTAGTACCATGATTATAGGTGGATTTCGGTAATAATTAGTATAAATATAAATAGGATTTAATTAGGCATATTAGCATCATTATGGGTAAGTCTTAGCCTAATTTTTCTATTTTAATGGAGAAATTAGGTACTAATGAGCTTTAAATGGGCTCCAAAAATGGGGATTAATTAGGTAAAATTAATATAAATTAGGTAAAATTAATATAAATATAAAAAATTTTATTTAGGAATATTAGCATAATTATGGGTGATTTTTGGAGAATTTTCGAAATAAAAGGGAACTTTCGAAAATTGGAGGAAAAGCTTTAAATAAAATGAAAAATAAAATAAAAATAAAAGTGTATGGGCCAAGGATTGAACCTTGGACCTCTTGTACAACCATGAATGCTTTAACCAACTCACCAAGCAAGGAATACTTATGAGTAAATGAAGTGGAGGTTGGTTAAGAAGTAGAAGGAGATGAATGGTCATGGAGAGACTCTTCATTTGCCTCTTTAAAGGAGCTATAAAGAGGGGGTTTGGGGGGTTACTTCTCTTCACCATCAAGTGCATTTGCTCCCCTCCTCCCTCCTCATTCTAGCTGAAATTCTAAGGAAGAGTTCCCCTTGGAAAAGTTTCCACCAAGGCTCCATCTCCCAAGATCTAAAGTTCTTACAAGGATCCAAGGACTAAGTGTGGTCAAGAGACATCAAGTCTTCTTCCTTCTCTCCATCCAAGGTCTAAAAATTTAGAAACCCCAAGGTAAGACTCCCTCACCTGTGGTATAATAGTTACCTATGATTTCCATGATTTTTAGCATGATATATGGGTTAGTTTTCGGATTTAATGTTGAAAGGAAACAAAATCAAGGTTCTTATGTTCAAAGGTTTCGGCCACTAGGATTTAAAGGTCTATAAATATGCTAAAAATCATGATAAAGTTATTTAATGTTACATTATGATGTTTATAAGTTAATTATAATTTTTTGGAATTTTTGGAGTACCCTAGGACACCCTAGAGTTTCGGCCAACATGAAAGAAGCAAAACCCAGATCCTTAAGTTCAAGGGTTTCGGCCACCATGTTTTAAATGTCTAGAAATATGTTAAAAATCATGATAATGTTATTTGATGTTACCTTATGATGTGTAGAGGTTAAGTATAATTTTTGGGAATTTTTGGAGTACCCTAGGACACTCTAGGGTTTCGGCAAACATCAAAGGTGCAAAACCAAGGTCCCTATGTTTATGGGTTTCGGCCACCATGTTTTAAATGTCTAGAAATATGTTAAAAATCATTGATAATGTTATTTGATGTTACCTTATGATGTGTAGAGGTTAAGTATAATTTTTGGGAATTTTTGGAGTACCCTAGGACACTCTAGGGTTTCGGCAAACATCAAAGGTGCAAAACCAAGGT